>PVKP010003948.1:0-102764 GCA_004027715.1 Plecturocebus donacophilus
AAAAAAAAAAAAAAATCTGCATAAAAAAAAAAAAAGTCGGTAAGATTTTTGCCACGTTTTTCTAATTTAACCAGACATCTTGCCTTAAAAGGCCAGCATAATAGGTGAAAGAAACATACTTAAAATGGAGTCTAGCCAGAAAAATTTCAAGTGACCAAGAATCACATATCACATGTGTCAAAAATTTTGATTTTCCTGGATTGACTATTTAGCGTATGAAGTAGAGTTTGGACTGTGATTCATAAAGGCAGAATCCCAGATGGTTATTGTTGACACCCAGTTGTCAAAATATCCTTTCTGCATTTAAAACCCCATTCACAAAGTGAAAGCTGGAAATCTAGTTGGTAAAATTTTTAGAACCTGAACTTCCCAAATAGCAATAATTCTAATATTATAGGCAAATAACACCATATTGTAAAGTAGAAAAGTAATGACTTATTTTAGAAAGTATCTTTATTATATTCCTCTTCATGACTTACTCATTTTAAACAGTTCTATGATTTGCTCAACGAGATTTATTTATAGGATTCTCACTTTTTCCCCTTGAAAACAATCAACATAATTTTTAATATGGAGCTATCTCTATGTAGTTTTCTTTTCAGTTAACTTTCCATTCACAGGGCAGTTCTATTTCCTAGATGCATTTAACTAAATATGTCTGCTAGCACAAAAGACAACATAATATATTTAATATAGGTATATTATATATAGATTTTACAATATATATGTGTTTATATATAAGAATTGTACTCAATTTTATGCCATTAAAAGAGACAATGAAATTCCTAAAAGACATTATTTCAAGTAATGTAATGTAAATCATCAAATTCTTTTCAAAAAACACACAAAAAATCAGTGTTAGCTTTCTTATTTGGAAAGCTTTTATTATTTATTTTTAGATTATTGTAATTAATGGGCCATTAATATAGGAACTGCAAATGCTGAGAATCAAGGGGGGATTTCATGAAATGGGGATTGGCCTCACAGAGCTTATAGTTTCCTGGCTGAAATAAACATCAATCAAATGATTGCATTAATGTATAATTGTAGGCTGTGAATGTACAACAAAGAACAGCCATAAGAGGTAGATGAACTTACCAGGTGTTATGTGCTAGTACAGGGTTAAGGGTCATTTAGGAGGTGATGAGGCAAGAGGGCAGCTTGTGAAAAGGTCAGGGGGTCTCCAGGAAGAAGTAATATTTGACTTGAAATCTGAAATATCAATATCTGAGAACATTCTAATCACTAAAATTTATAAATAAACTGTATACCCAATTAATATATTTAAACTGCCTCAATGTTTAAGTTACTGCAAAAGTAATTGCTGTTTTTGCATTGTTGAAATTTGCCATTTGATATTAGAATACATTCTGAAATAAGTGTGAAATATACATCATTTTAATGCACATTTTCTCACTTTGATTTTTTTTTAAATGACCTATTATCTGCTGTTTATTTTATATTTATTTTAGACTATGGAAATGATGTTAGACAAAAAGCAAATTCTAGCGATTTTCTTATTGTTGTTCAAAAAGGGTTGTAAAGTAATGGAGACAGCTCACAACACCAACACATTTGCCTGAGGAAATGCTAGTGAAGGTACAGTGCAGTGGTGTTTTGAAAAGTTTTGCACAGGAGACCAGAGCCTTGAAGACGAGGAGTGTAGTGGCCGGCCATCGGAAGTTGACAAAGGCCAACTGAGAGCCATCATCGAAGCTGATCCTTTTACAACTACACAAGAGGTTGCTGAAGAACTCAGTGTTGACCATTCTGTGGTTGTCTGGGATTTGAAGCAAATTGGAATGGTGAAAAAACTCAAAAAGTGGTGCCTCATGAGCTGAGCAAAAGTAAAACACACATACAAACACACACACACACACACAAACTGTTGTTTGAACTGTCATTTCCTTATTCCACACAACAGTGAACCACTTCTTGATCAGATTGTAACGTACAATGAAAAGTGGATTTTATACAGCTGGTGATGACCAGCCCAGTGGCTGGACCAAGAAGAAGCTCCAAAGCACTTCCCAAAGCCAAACTTGCACCAAAAACGTCATGGTCACTGTTTGGTGGTCTGCTGCTGGTCTGATCCACTACAGTTTTCTGAATCCTGGTGAAACCATTACTTTTGAGAGGTATGCTCAGCAAATCGATGAGAAGCACTGAAAACTGCAGTGACTGCAGCTGGCATTGATCAACAGAAAGGGTCCAATTCTCATCCACGACAATGACCAATGGCAGGTTGTACAACCAATGCTTCAAAAGTTGAACAAATTGGGCTACAGAGATTTGCCTCATTTATCTTATTCACCTGACCTCTCACCAACCAACTACAACTTCTTCAAGCATCTCAAGGACCTTTTGCAGGGAAATCGCTTCCACAGTGGAATGATGCAGAAAATGCTTTCCAAGAGTTCACTGAATCCCGAAGCACCAATTTTCATTTTACGGGAATAAACAAACTTATTTCTCATTGGTAAAAATGTGATGGTTCTTATTTTGACAATAAAGATGTGTTTGAGTCTATTAATAATGGCTTAAAATTCACGGTCCAAAACCACAATTCCTTTTGCAGCAAGATTGTCTGTGCAGATTAGGTGGAATAAGAACCCAGTGGCGTCAGAGGCAATGTATTGGGCTCTGAATTGAGAAGAGGTGCCTGCTTGGACTTACAGAACACTGTCAATTTTCCTTCTCCCCAATCCAAATTGAAGACATCAAGTGTAGACTCAGATTTAGGAGACAGGTAAATGAATTTAGAAAAAGAGTTTGGATTAAAATGGGAGAACCTCAAAGCTTGTCTGTCTTAGAATAAGAAATGATATTTATGTGGCTCTTCCACATGTTTTATATATATATGTAATTATATATATATATATATATATTCTTAGACACATAGAAATATCTCATTTGCTCAAATCTCATTTTCTAGAAAGTGCTATCACATAGGAGTTACTCTAATTCCTTTTTCAGAGGTGAAGACAAACGTTTTTTCAAAATTAGAAAAAAATGTTTGAGAGACAGAGTCTGGCTGTGTCACCCAGGCTAGAGTGCAGTGGCTCAATCACACCCCACTGCAGCCTGGAGCTCCTGGGCTCAAGGGATCCTCCCACCTCAGCCTTCTGAGTAGCTAGAACTACAGGTGAATGTCACCACTCCAGGCTAATTTTTATTTTTTATTTATTTATTTTTTGAGGTGGGGGGTTCTTGCTGTGCTTGCCCAGGCCGATCTTGAAGCCCTGGCCTCAAGTGATTCTCCTGCCTTCATCTCCCAAAGTGCTAGGATTACAGGTGTGAGCCACCTGGTCAGTTTTTGATGAATTGGCTTATATCTGATTACAAAATAATAAGTGGTAGAGACAGAATGGAAATGCATACGCCTCAATTCTAACCAAGGTTCTTAACCTGTTTTACTATTATTGTTGACGTCTTACTAAAGCAGTAAAAAAGACAACCTGGCAAATATAAATAACATCATTACATACAATTATGCTGTAGTCATAACCTCTATTTAGAGATTAGAATATTTGACCAAAGATAAAACTTTCTATCCTATCAGGATGGCTTTCATTTGAAAGTGTGAAAAATAGTAAGAGTGGCTTAAATAACAAAGAAGAGGCATTGCTTCATGTAATTCAGTGGTTCCGTGGTTATCGTTACCACACTGGTTTCTCTTATGTTCTCTTGGCTCTGCCTTTCTGGTCCTGAGAGAAATGCAGCTGCTGCAGACCCTGAGCCTTCAAGGAGCAAGCCCAAAGGGAAGAAGTGCTGAGCCTCTCCCCATTTCTCTGTCAGGAAGAAAACCTTTCCTAGAAGTCACTGAAATTCTGCACCAGTCTCATTGGCTTTACCTCTCCTTGCTTCGACCAGTCTATGCCAAAATAACTATCATGGTCACGATTAGTTCTCAGATGAATCAACATTCACCCCTTGGAGTCGCAGAGATTTTCCAGGAACACCTGGGTGGGTGAAAACTTGAACAATATCTGCGTTTCTCTAATCAGCAAGGAAGCAACCAAAGAACAGATACTGGGTGGGCAGTCAACAAGCTCTGTATTTGCTAAAAGCATGTTTTCATTTAAGTGCATGTTCACTGCTAAGACATCAATACATATCTAAGGAAACCTTGATTCCACAATTGCTCATTCCGACACTACTTCTATTTTCCACAAATAGATACTACTTGTTTCAGACAGTGGGTTTTCTATATTCCCTGAATGCTGCCACTCCTCACTCTCTTCTTATTGGAGTTTCTTGAATTAAGTAAGTCACGGCTCATGATTTCTTTGAACTAGTTAATCAGGATATCAATACTATACTACGTGAAAACTGTAGCTCAACTTTCCTTGGATTTCTCCTCCAGTGCATTTATGTAATGATATGTAGTCTGAAAGTTTACTTGATAAATTGACACTATGAATCAGTGAATCAATCAATTTAAGTACAATCAACTTAAGAGTCACGTGTAAGCAAAAGACTGTTTTTCTCAGTTGCAACCTAACAATATCTAGAAGCTTTTATATGCATTGATGGTTATCAAAAACAAATATTAATATTAGAACAATTGAATTATTTACCCAAATTTCTGAATAAAATTAAGCAAAGGATTCAAATCATATTATAATTCCTAGTTTTTAAGGCCAGAGAACGTAACTGCTTCTGTCTGCTAAAGGCACCAAATATAATGCCAGATAATATCAGTGTCAAATAAAACTCTTTCACTGAAAAATGAATTGCTCTTCATGACATCCCCAAATAATTTCAGTTTACAAATTTGAGTATTATTTTCATGAAATGGATCACTTATTTAATTTCCAAAATTTATATTTCAACAGATTTGGAATTTAGAGCTTCTGATGAGAATATGATTGGAAGTTAGAGAAGGAGGGGCAGTCTCCCAAATCTTAGTAAGGACAGTTCCTAATTCCCTAAGGAGAGTTTCTCTACTGAGGCACTGTCATTTTAGAGCAGGTCAGTCTTTATTTTAGGGGCTGGCACATTCATTGTAAGATATTTAGCAGTACCCCTGGTCTCCCCGACTAGATGTCCAAGTGCCTCCTTTCCCCAGTTGTGACAAAAGACTTCAGTCATTGCCAAATATCCCCTGAAGGCAAAATAAAAATTGCCTCTTTTCTTACTCAACCTGTTAAGAACCACTACCCTAAATCAAGAATGAGCATTTGCAGTGATTATAATATTGTTATTATGATTTTTTTCCTCTTAAGTTTAGTCATATTTGATTTAACCTCCAGTCAGATGCACTGACAGTTATTAGAGTTAATTAATTAAATAATAAATTCAAAGGCATTTCCAGCACTTGTCTTTTTTTTATGGAAAACCTTTCAGTAAGGGTATCACAATGGTTATAAGTATCTATTTTCTTTAAAAACAAAACAGAAAACTAATCTATCCTTTTCATTTAAAAATGAAAAAGATTAGGCAATAAAAATAATTAATTGAATCTAAAGGCACAAATATTTGTACATGCCAGGCTATAAATTCAAAACCTAAACTTACAATACAGTATTTTCACCCAATAATTTGATCCATTTCTCGAAAAAACTCCAAGTGATCTAATATTTTCTAAATCTGCACTATGTCTTTATATATATTATGGTTAACATAGTATGTGGGATAATATGTGGGAAATTTAAAGGAAATATACACAACATAGCACCACAGAACAACAATTCACATCATTTGATCTTCTTCTTTTTCTTTTTGTTTAGGAAGTTTCTCTTTTCTCCCTGTAAATAATAATGATAAGCTTGAAGAGAATGACCAACATTTTAGGATATTTTATGCATCAGAAATAGGAAAACCACAGTTGCAAGATCAACAGAGGACAGCAATGAGGAGGAGCTAACAGGTCTGAGCGGAGCTCTCTAAGGCAACAGTAAACCAAAGAAGAATCTCAAAACTGTTGACTGTGGAAGCTGTAAGAGATTCCTAGGCAACAAAGAGGTAGCAAATTGGACCACAGATGGGAAATGTGAAGAGTATTTAATGTGGTAAAAAGTCACCTGTTGAGATGCACATTCTGATTCAAAATGTCTGGAGCAGGGTCTGGTAGCCTGGATTTCTAATAATCTCCCACATGCTGATGTTGCTGGTTTGTCCCTGTACCACATTTTTCTCAGCAAGGTGCTAGAATACCCCACTCTCTACCTCCAGCAGACATCTGGAAGTAAAAGTGCCAGCTCCATTCCATCAAATTCTCTTTGAGATTAACAGTGGGGGACTTCATTTCCCCCAATTCTCAATACATAAAGATGTGTTACCATTATACTTTCTTTAAAGGAAAACATAAGCCAGACTGTTGCTGTGAAATATAAGATAATTTCTTGTTTTTAAAAATAAACATTTACATATCTATTAGTAAAATGTTACTATAGTTTTGCTTTTCTTATATCCTGAAGCAGCAGGTTCTCTTGTATATTACTGAAGGAGTCATGAAACATTCAAATTTCTAAAATCAAAATTAAGGTAAGGTTTGACTTTTAGATGATTAGTTTCAAATGAGTTTTCCAGCTCAATCTTGAGTTTTGATTCATTCTTTATGACAACCTAGCCTGTGCTTTTATCCTAATCATTTGATTCCTTTTACAACTCTGGGAAAACCAAATCCTGGCTTACTTCATACTCTCTCCTCTAAAGTAACAAACGAAGACTTGATTTTAGGTTTTGGCATTTTGTCAAAGTCAAGGTGTGTCAGAAAGAGAAGCAGATACAAAGATGACAGATAGATGAAGTATCTCTGATGGAAAACATCCGCTCGTGAAGAAGCTGCTAGTATCATAAAAATTGTGTATATTTAGTCACAAAAATCTGAAGACTAAGCACCAATACGAAGTGGAAGTCGTTACAATCTCTTGAAAAGGAGATTATCATAGAAGGGCAGGAATACATAAATTTGTTCCTATGACAAATATTTCAAAATAGCACTTTGCGTATTTCACAAGCTATACTTAGAAACAAAAAAGGTATGCTCAGGAATTTATTACACATTGTGTAGGGACAAGAGATTTGCAAATGTAAAACCCCCCATTTTTCTGAAAAAATAGAAGAAAAATTTTCTCTCAGAAAAGGCTTATTATAGTCATTCAGAGCACCAAAATGCTACACACTCTTTAATTTGTATCCGGATTGAAAAATACCAAAGCTATGTAAAAAGTTTAACACTTAAAGGCAGCACCAAATTTTTCTAAATAATATTCTGAGTTTTAAACTGATCTAGGCAAATTGTAGAAATTTTAAACAAGTAAATTAAGACAACATAGGTTTATACTGTTGACAGATAAATTCTAGCTACTTGGAAGAGCAGTTACTAAGGTTAGTGTTAAGGCTACGACTTTGGAGATTACCATATCCAAATACGCACTTTCTACATTACCTGAAATTTAGATAGTCTAATTAATTCACCTATTCTGATCACATCACAGAAAGTCACTCTTAGATCACTGACATAATGCCAATAAGGATTAAACTATTTAATCAGTCCATTCAAGCAATTGATAAATTCAGAAGGAATAGTCTTCAAAATTCTTAGTAGCTACATTGGACACAAATGTCAAGCTGTGTTACTCCATATAATGAATACTCCTATAAATATAATTTGTCACCAGAAGTACAAGAGTTCCTTTAGAGAATACAATAAATTTGTCTGCTCTCTAAGAAAGGTAATGGAGAAAATGATGTTTCCTTTTGATGGTTTATTGAACTCACCCCATGCGATGGATAAGAGATCCAGCCCAGCTCCCCTTGAATTGTTTTTGAATCCAGTAGATTGACTAAAAGAAAACAAAATACACAAACACAGTTAATAAAAGTGAATTATTTATATTTGCTTCTGTTGAGTTCACATTGCCTGTTGTTGATGTTGCTCAAGAAACTTAATTTCCTTTCATTATAAGTCTATAAATAGTATAAAAAGAAGGAAATTACAAAAGATACACCACAGGGAAAGTTAAGAGACCAAAAGTTTCTGTGTCCTTTTAAACTGTTTGTATTTGTTTACAAGGATAACTTAATGTTCAATATACTGATAATTTTTGATATAATAATTACAGGTTTAAAGAAGAAATAATGAAAATGCAAAATAGAAAACAACATGAATGCTAGCATATTAAAATAACTTTAAAAATATTAAATTTGATACATTTACATAGATTCCACAATTAATTCATTTCTTAAATACATTGCCACAGTGAATCAATATACCTGTTTATTTATATCTAATATGGCACTTTCATATTGACCCTGGCTAATGCTCAACATATTATTCTGCAATACATATTTTTAAAAATGTATTCATTATTTACTTATATGTAACAACAAAAAGCTTAACTACCAATTTGAGGAGAAATCAAAGTAAAACTATGTTTTATAATAACACCTGTGTAAAGTTTTACCTATTTAAAGCAGTTATTTTTACTCAAAGGTTTAAGTGATTTTACTCAGAATTTGTGCTAGTTCTAATGACTTTTAATATTTGTGGACAAAAGTAAAATGTAACATGCATATGGTTGCATTTTGCATATATTATTAAAAGAAAATGGAACATTATTTTTCACACAGAATATTAATTTGTAATGGGTTAGAAAATAAAATATAAAACAGCTCTTCAAATACAATTAATAACAAAAGGTTCACTTTGATTGTCTATCTGACCTATTAAATAATGGAAACTATGGTTTTACCTCATCTTTCTTCTAAATTAAAAAAAAAGAATCCCATGAATGACTAATGGAAGATGTGAAGGAAGGTTACATAAACTAAGCATGCATTATTAACATGAATCAGATCATGAAAATCAATAAATACAATAGAAGAGAATGATTTTCAGGGGTTATGTATATACACAAACCAAAACATAATGTAATTAACATACACTGTACAACATATTCTCATGTTGTCAATAAAGCATTTCCTGATACATGAAAAGCATCATCCTTTTGAAAATCATCTCAACTAGTTTTTTTCTTTTTGTAAAGCAAACTTTAATCTTATAAAATGTTAGAATAAATAAATTACATATTTGATAGACATTAGATTTCTAAATTTTCAAGCAGCACTAAAATTTTGATTACCTGGTTAGATGATAAATACATTAGGTGAATATAAGAAAGGCTATTGATCATTATAATATAAAAGAAATACAGTTCTCAAATTTAGATTCTTTAAGTTTTGTTAGTGAAAGATAAACATAAACTTTACCTTTTATATTATAATTTCTTAATAAAAGAATTTTTCTCTCAATAAATTAATCCTAATGAGTAGTAATTGTATTTAGATTAAAACAGAAGACAGCCACTTCATGGATTACATAGTATAATTTCCATAATTGAATTATTTCCCAGGATATCAGTTTGGAAATTCACAGTATGCTTAATTATATTGCAATAATCTCTCAAAAATAATTAAAAACTCTCTACCAATTGATCAATGTTATAGATTATATTTCAGATCAGCGTTAGAGAAATTTTTTGAGACTATGAAAATACTTTCTCACCTTTAAATTAAATGATATTACTAATATTTATTCTGATAATAGATATACCTAGTTTAGTTGTTAGTTATGTTATACCAATCATTTAATTTATCTGAGTTTTATATGGGATTTACATAGTAGAAATGACCTTGCCAGTATGCATAAATTATTAGATTATATCCGCAATGTCCTTAGGAGTTTAAATGGCTTAAGGTATCATTGTGTTTAGATAATAATTGCACATTACTAAATGAAAATTATGTTACTCCATATGCTAAGATGAATCATTAGTTTTATCACAGTATTAGTAAACAGAGTGAGGAAAGGAAGATATGGTTATAACATAGATTCCATCTAGTAAAAAACTTACTGGAATGTAGCTTGTCAACTAATGAACTACCATATCCTTAAGTTTCTTCTGATAATGAGAAATAATAGAATAGTATTGGACTAGTCACATCAGCATTTGATGTCTACTCAAAGAATAACAAGTAAACCAAAATAAGTTAGACCATACAGTCAATTAAGTGTTGAAGATTAATTAAATTTATTGCATTTAATCAGAAATTAAATTTTTAGTGTATTCCGTTTAGTATTAACAAGAAAAACAGAATAAGCAGCATTACTTCTGATTCTGTTTCTATTGTCTATCAAGCAATTATATCTGCCCTGAGTATCTTGCAGTGTTGCTGTGATGATCAAATAACACATATTTAAAAACACCATGAGTTTATATGTTCATAATATGCTGTACAGAATCCCTTCTTGTAAACTGAATATATTATTTAACAACTTCCATTTTGGCTTCCGAATTATATTTATAATTTAATTATATGACCCAAATACGTGACCTAGTAGAGTAGAATAGTTAACGTCAAAACGCTTTTTTAAAAGCGCATACTTTGGATTTATAAAGTGCCTTGTGTCTGTACTCAAATAAAAATAACACCGTCTAAGAATTCTAAACACTTTAAAGTGAATGGTTACTTAATTGGGACCCCCAGGATACAAACCTCAAGTCTCTTGTGATCTATTATAGAACAGTTTGAGTATGCAGCGTAATTGGGGTAAGAAAATAAAATGAATGGAATTTCAAAGTAAATCTGTGAGAGATTTATCTGCATACATTGACCAAATCTAAAACTGCAATACATATCTTTTTTTTTTTTTTTTGAGTCTGAGTTTCGCTCTTGCTACCCAGGCTGGAGTGCAATGGTGCGACCTCGGCTCACCGCAACCTCTGCCTCCCGGGTTCAAGCGATTCTCCCGCCTCAGCCTCCCGAGTAGCTGGGACTACAGGTGCACGCCACCACGCCCAGCTGATTTTTGTATTTTCAGTAGAGACGGGGTTTCACCATGTGGACCAGGATGGTCTCGATCTCTTGAGCTTATGATCCACCCACCTCGGCCTCCCAAAGTGCTGGGATGACAGGCGTGTGCCCGGCCTGGAATACACATCTTAAACCCCACACTGATACAGGCAAAAACTCCCCTCTCCAAACATGTGTAGACCTGATCATTTCCTTAGGACAGGCAGGATAGGCTGATGAGTTGTGACGGACAAATATAATACTCTAGACTGAGTTTGATTTGTACTGGTAATTGGATAGTTTATTTCAATTGCTGGACAATATGAGTTCACAATTCTAAAATCTGATGAAAGGAAAATTTTCTTAAGGCTAGATAGGAACATTTGCACGACTTCATTCTTTAATGGCTACCTCAGGCCAGTTACTTATCAAAGCTATCAGTTACCCCTCACCAGATTTCATATTCTAATGATGTGATCGCTAAATATTTTTGATATGCAACAAAAAACACATTATTTTATTAATTTCAGAATATTTTATATACAAGTAACTATATGGCATATAGTAACTTTTTAAATGAAAGTGATTTAAATTTGAAACGTTTTTAAATGTCATGATTCTATTTAAGTTGGTAAATAAGTAAGTGAAGTTTTACTGGGCAAAAATCAACTTGGAAATCACCGTCCTAAATCTAGATGGATATGGTTCTACGTTTTTCTTTCACATGCTTTACTCCCTCTAGTCTTACTGCTTTTAAATTGAGATGTATGAGGAGAAGGGGCTTATATTCATGAGAAGGGAAGGCAATTCTTACTTGGACTGTGAATTTGGCTTTCAGATGGGCACTAAGTCACTGAGATTTGGAAAGAAGGAATAGTGGTTTCTGATGTAAATAAGAAGGTATAGAATGCAGTAAAGGAGTAAGAACAAAGTATAAGGCTGGCCGCGGTGGCTCAGGTCTGTAATCTCAACACTTTGGGAGGCCTAGGCGGGAGGATCATCGGAGGTCAGGAGTTCAATACCAGCCTGGCCAACATGACAAAACCCTATCTCTACTAAAAATACAAATATTAGCCATCATGTGGCACATGCCTGTAATCGCAGCTACTCAGGAGGCTGAGGCAGGAGAATCACTTGAACCCGGGAGGCAAAGGTTGCGGTGAGCTGAGATGGCACCACTGTACTCCAGCCTGAGCAACAGAGAGAAACTCCATCTCCAAAACAAAATAAACAAACCAAGTACAGACTAAATTGACTCAAATTGGCCATAAGTGCCTATGGAAAGGAGGAAGTCTGGATGTCGTTTCTGCCACTGATCTCTACTGCTACATTTTCCTCTCTGTTGGATTGTGGGATCAAGATTCCCGGAGTCATGCTCTCTCTTCCTTGCCTATCCTCCATCACAATGGAGAGATTCAATCAAAAGTCCACTGTTAGTGCACTTAATAGTATTGGTAGTGTCACAGAGAATTGTCTGTTCCAAGAATTTACATCATCTTTTCTTCTTAGTAAAAGAAACAAATGAGATTTTTAAAAAGTTCTCAGTTACTAAATAAGAGTTTGAAACAAATGTTCCTAGTTAAGTGAGGGCCATTAAAAATGTCATATATGTTTCTGAAGTTTTGATTTTTAGACAATTATTAACACATAAAGATTTTTAAAGGACATCTCTAAATTCTGATTCATAGTGGCTACTTGACCACTTAGAAAGACTGAGAGTGAAACTAATATTCATACCTTGAACGATTTTTAAGTGCTACAAACATGCAGACAGTGCTAAAAGGATTTTTAAAGTTAAATGCCACAGTTTTTTATGGAAGCAGATCTTTCCAATTACCTAATAATACAATCATAGGCTTTGTGGTAACGCTATAGTCACATTTTATGGAACTGAGTAATAAATAATTATTAAACAATATTTTCAAGGTGAACAGTAGGCTTTAATGGCTAAAGAATTTCAAACTCATATGATAATGCACATTTTCTTGTAAAACTTTCAGTTATAAGGGACTTTTATAGCCAAGTACAAATAACTATAAAACCACCACAAGAGAAAATAAGCCAATCCTTTGATTACATCTTGCTTTTACTGAAGAGTAGTGACATTTTCTTTCTATGCTCACCATCACTGTAATTGTCCCAGCCTCATTTCACATACACTTGTCTTTATCATTTTCATCACTTTCTGTTATAAAAAGCAGAATAACTTTGCTCTGGGTTATAGGACTACACAGAGCTCTTTAATCTGCTTCTAAATATCTTTAAATGTCACAAATAGAAGAAAATGATAGAGAAAGAAAGAAATTTTGTTCTCAGTGTTATAATGCTCTGTGTAGTTCTCCAGGCAAAGATAATACAGAATTAAGAAATCTACATATATTTTCTGACAGGAATTCAAACCTCAGCTTTTCTGTTTTACTGTATGCACCACGGGACGACATTGAGAAGTTTAGAGAAATTAGTTTTTTCATGTAGTTATATTTTGCAACATAATTTTATCTACTGTGCTTGCATATTCTTAATTTAATTGTTCCTGTGGACTTCCTGTTTGTATTTATTTTCTTTCTACACAAGCATAATTAAAATATTTTAATAGATCTAATTAGCATTTTATTTCACAGATTAAAAATTATAAAACTATTGAACTATAGGTGAAGTCAACTATTATCCATCAATTGTGTGCAGATAGAAGTTCTTGTAAACTATGTTAAATTTAACAGCATTTTGTGTCACAGAAATGTTAATTTATGCTATTTTTACCAAATGAACAGCTAAAAGTTTGATGTAATAATTTTTAAATGGTGCCATATTAAACAATGCTATGAAACACCTTTTGTCAGGTGGTATTTTAAGAGCCTATTTATGTGATATAAGAGGATTTCTGCCCTTAACTTATTCTTTCTCATTAGCTTTTTCTCTTGGGCAATAATTTTGGATTTATTTCTATACAGATCTTAATTATAGAAGAAATCGTAATTAGCTGTCTCATCTCAATCTTTGCCAACAGTAGAGGGCAATCCTTGGAATCAATACAGAGTCTCACAGTAAGATGAGTCTGTGTTTTTTAATTTAAGGATAACATAAAACACAATTCTACTAAAACCTGGATACTTTAGTAAATGTCAATTCCATTCTGTTTATAAAGTGTTAAGATTTTCTTTTTTTCCCTTTTTATCAGAGAATTATAAAGGCCATACCGATATCAAAACTATTATGGAACAAACGGCTATCGAGATATCAGTACAAAATGTGTTCTTGTAACAAAGTAAATCCTTTCACATAAATGAGTTGTGATGTTCTACTGTCAGTGAATTTTTAGCACACTAACAACCTGACTTAAAACACAGCTCTTTTTTTCTGTGCATTGTTAACTGGTATTATAAATCAGTCAGACAAGTAAAATGTGTCTCCCAAAATGGAAAAGTTTATAAAACTAGGACATTATTATTTAAACAGCATTTTATTTTTCACAGTTTTGCTTTTTAAAGTGTTCCAGAAGTAACAGAATTACTTGTTTATGTCTAATTCAGAGAGACCTTTTTGAAAGATTAAAAAGCGAAAAATGAAAACATATTACTCAATTATGAAATACAAACAGTCATTAAGATAAATAGCAGTTTAAATTATAGCATATGTATTTTGCCTTTGCCTCATAAAATCAGTCTATCTTGGTATTTTAAAAATCATATTATCATAAAATTTAGATTATTGCAATTCAGGTACTATGGGCTATCTGTTCAGCCAGAGTTTAACTGTTGGCTGTGAAAACAGAATAGAAGAAGAAAACTGGCCTACAGAATAACTGTAATGTAGTATTTCCTTTAGAAATAAAAGTGTTCCTAGTATTTCCTTTTGAAATAAAAATGTCCCTTGGATGTAAGATTCAAAATTCTAGCATAGGAAACAAAGAATGTAGTGGTGAATTAAAAGTAAGTATCAATTTGAAAATATTTTGGTATCCCCAAACACACACATGCATATACATACACACATAGTTGTTTCAAAAGAATCCCAGTGTAGAATAAATTGATTTCCTTATTAAATAAATTTCTGGAAAACTAAAATCAGAATAAAGCTTTGACTTCACCATATTCTGCAGAAATCGGGATTGTCTAAAATCTCATATGTACCATTTATTTTGATCATGACAATATGAGTTTGACTGACATCTACAAACATAGACACACACGCATCAACAAACTCTTCAAGGTTTGTTTACGGGTGTTTATAATGGCCCACAAGGATCAAATAGGGTACCACATTCTTATCAGTTTATTTCAAAATGCTAGTCTTTGCCTTTGCATCTTAGGAGTATGGTGTCAACAGAAAGCATGGAACTTAGCACCGGAATAGTCAGAAAACTTTTAATGTATTGATGAAAGGGATGGTAAAAGGCAAATAGAATTCAGTGAGGTATTTCTGAGTAGTGTAGTCATGATAGAAATAGCACCTACCAAAGTTTCTATTTGGTGATGGTTCTATGCTGATATTCATTCACATGTGTTTTCAATAAATTCATATGCACTCACAGAATTTACATTAGGTTAGGTATGCACTTAATAAGAAGAACTATTTCTGAATATTTAGTTAATTCGAACATGCTTAAAAATGTGTGTTATTATGTATTCATTTAAATTATTTTTAAAGTTGTATGCAGTTAAAAATAAATCTGTATTAAAATTATTCCCATCACATGAAACTAGCAAAATCATTTAATCTCCTACTCCTTGTTTTTAGGAATGTATTATTATCCTTTACCTTAAAAAAATCCTCCCTGTCTCTCAGGCACTGTGTTCTGGGACTTAAATTGCCCCATCTGCTAAAGATTCATATCATAATTTTTGTATCTATGTTATAACAATTTTTATATAAGTATTTGCTTTACATTCATCTATCCCACTGAATTTGACATCGTCAAGAGCACAGAGAATTCCAGTCCCTAGGGTGTATATTTTTTTCAAAATCCGGTGGGTAACTAATTCTCAGGTAAGCACTGTTTAGTAAATAAACAAATACAAACAATACATAAAAAATAATAATAACTATTATTATTTTTGAGATGGAGTCTCGCTCTGTTGCCCAGGCTGGAATGCAGTGGCCTGATCTCAGCATACTGCAACCTCCGCCTCCCAGGTTCAAGCAATTCTCCTACCTCAGCCACCCAAGTAGCTGATAACACAGGCACCCACCACCACACGCAGCCAATTTTTGCATTTTTAGTAGAGATGGGGTTTCACCACATTGGCCAGGCTGGTCTGGAACTCCTGAACTCCTCAGGCGAGCTGCCTGCCTCAGCCTCCCAAAGTCCTGGGATTACTGGCATGACCCACTGCTCCCGGCCAACAATAAATTATTATAACATGAAAGATGAGTTATTATTTTGTAATAGGCAATTAGTTATACATCAACTCTCTTCTTGACTCATTTTAATGAATCTTAAACTTGTGCTTTCATCCTTACATTTAGAGTTCCAAAGTTTCACTAATAGGGTTAGGGTAATACACCTACTCCAAACCTGGCCAAACATAAGACTAAATATTCTTAGTTAATTTTCAAAAGATAACCCTTGGAAAGGAAAATTTAAAGGAATATTACTAATTTCATATTTTTAATTTTTCTTCCTTTCATTTTATTTTATTATATTAAAACATTTAGTATGATTTTGAACCTCATTTTCAAAGATAAAAAAAAATTTTCTTATGCATTGTGCAAATATCAAGGTAAAGCACTTGTATCTGAAAAGGTAGAAAAACCACCATTCTTAAGCATAGACTAATCTAACTAGCTTAGTCAGATGAAATACGTATAATTACATGTGGAAATTTCTCTATCAGAGAGCAAGGACGATCAAATCATAATTTAGATAAGAATTGTCAAAACACTATAATAAAATCTCTAAGTTTATCTTTTTAGTTATCTAATGTAAATGAGTATTAGCTTATCTATAGTAAACCAGATAGTAAAAGTAAACCAAGAGAAAATTACCATGTCCTTTTATACTGCCTCTTTGAAAATATTTCCAATATTTGGCAATAACTAGATTTGGTGGCATTTACCAATTTTATAAAAGAGTAACAATCTAATTTAATTCCAGCTCTAGTTTTTTATGATGATGTCAGTTCTTTTATTCTGTAAAAATGCAAAATCTACCATGATCAGCTGTGACTTATTCAAGGGAGAAAAGATCACAGTTTGTATGTAACTCCAGTTTTTTTGCCACCTTTGAATATAATAGGTGATAAGAGAACAGTTGGGGAAAATGAACAAGATTAGATAGTGACAAATAAATCCATGATTGTTTTTGTTTTTGTTTCCTCATCACCTATTTGTCATTCGAAAAATAAAATATAATTTTATGCCATAGTGAGTGCCATTGTGAGTGGGAATAGCTCAGTTTGGTAAGAGGACAATACTGTTGGTGATAAAACACCACACAGTGCTGCAAATAGATTTTCCCTGTGAGTGGTGTTTTGCTTACCCAGAGGATTAGTTAGATAATCCACATGGAAGACATTGCAAATTAGCTTCCCAGACTTTCCCTCAGTGTGAAGACTGCCATCATACGCAATGAAAGAATATATCCCTTTAAAATCTATACATTTTTATTAATTGCTAAATTGAGTTTGAAAAATCACGAAAAAAAAATAAGTTAACTACTAGCAAGCTGCTCCGTGACTCCCTTAGTCAATCTGAAGTAGGTAGGAAATATCACAATTTCCTGTTGATTGGAAATCAATCAACTTTATCACAGGCAAAAAGCAAAATGTTAAAGCCCTATGTAAGGTGGTTTACACTTACTGGACCTGTAGAGCTTATTTATCTGTTTTCCTTAACTATTAATTGGAAAAAACAGAAATTAACCTTCTTATAACGAATATATGAAACAGTCAAGAAGAAACAGTTTTGATATTAACTAAATAGCCTTCTCAGTGATAAAACTAACCCACAGTTCTCAGTTTGCTCCAGTCTCTTTTGAAGCCCTCTATGTAATCAGTCAAGATTTTTGTCTTATAAAGGGGTAGACAGCTCAGTCTGGGGTCTTCAAGGTCAGTTTACATTTGTCTTGATTTGAGAGAGTTCCGAACACCCCAATATAAATATAAAAAAATCAAATAATAGGAAAATGAGTAATAAATATAAATATAAAAAATCAAATAATAAGGAAATTAATAATTGATATGAATTCTCTAGAAGTAAGGGGGAAAAAAGTTTGTTGCTAAATCCTCACTTTTGTTCATGGAAAATGTGCCAACAGTCTGAAAGGTTGGCTAACTCTTTGGGAGCATAACAGCTAACACATTACTTTTTTTTTTTTTTTTTTTTTTTATGTTTCAGTGAAGAAAGCAAGATACTAAAAGCTGCTTTCTTCTTTGGAAGCCTGATGTCATCAATATGCTATTTTTGCTCTTTGCCAGGTTAACAGAATTTATTGCAGCAATTAATGCAAAACATATGTGCTGAAATACCCACATGAAAAATATAATTGCCCTCAACTTAATTTGCTACCTTTCAAAAGCCTGTTTTAGCTACCTTTTCTCAATCCCTGCAGTTAAATAGAATACAAGTGTTTTTATGAAAGAAGAGCTAAATCACTAAAATTTATTTTCTCACCTGAAGTAATTTAAAAATTATATTTTAAATGGGGGGAAATTCCACAGAGACTGAAAACTTTTGGGACCATGTTTGTATTACTGACCTTTAAGTCAATTCCAATTGTTAATTCACACTTCATTTTTGTTACACATAATCCTAAATAATCACACTCTGGTTATATTGACAATTTCCTCACTATCTGTATGCATGGAATTCCTGACAAAATCTTCCTTCCAGGATGAGGAAAGGAGTGTTTGAGTTTCAGGAAAGGAACACAGAGGTAAGAATGTGTGAAGAAAATTTGTCACAAATATTTTCATCGACTCTTTTGTCCACATCAAATTCTTTTAACTTAGTTTCTTTGTGGGTCCCCCACCCATGCAGATAATCATAACTTGTGAGTGTAACCACTTTGCAGTTCCAAAGTACTCTCATTTATATGGTTTCCTTCCATTTCTGACTCCAAATTTCAGAGTGTTTCTAAATTATCCTTGCAAAGTCAGAAGACAAATTAGTACAGTCACTGGCATTAAGTTTGAGAAGCTAGTGCTTTTCCTGAATACAAGGATGCTTCCCTAGTTCATAGGCGTTTGGGTCTAGGACAAAACATATGAGGTTAAAATCAAAAGGCAAAGACGAGAGAGGGCCTGCCTTAGTTACTGCTTTATTATTATCCGTTTTCTCAGTGTCTTCGGTTGTAACAATGGGAAATGTCACGTTACCTATTTTAGGGCTGCTTTAACATGAAATGAGGTTCAGTAAGTCGTGAATGATAATGTAAGGGAAAAATCTATTTGCCAGCAGAACACTGAACAATTATTTTCTCAGTGTTGAACATGGCACTGAGGATATATTTAGTCTTGTAATCTGCAGGATTTACCAATACCATCTTTTATGAAAAACACTGAAGTTCTAACACAGTCACAGAAAAATCAGGATCATCCAACCACCACCTATCTCGAGAGCACAGTTCCCAAACACCCTCTCTGGCCCATTCCATGTTTACTCCCAAAATCAGAAGAAGAAAAATCCTGTTTTAATAAAACCATGTTGGTCAAATACGGGCTTTGGGAGAACACAGACAACTTTTGGATGTGCCCAGAGAAAAAGTTCATGGAACATCCCCGCAGCAATTACCCGCGGTCTAACAGGTGGCACTAGCAGGTAGTTTTAAAGAAACCCCCCCCCTTTTTTTTAAAAGTTCTTATTTTAGTCTAGCGACACCCAAAGAGTAGAATGTCCAAAAGATAAAGGAATGGTAAAGGGATAGGGCTATGCCTCAGCAAGCTGGAAAACAGGACGTCTGGGGCAACTGCTGTGAGTCGCACGCAAACGAGCCCAGTAAGAGACGCTTTCTCAACCCTGCAGCGAACCCTGCCCAGGACAACGGATGCAGGGGAGACGCCTCACTTCCAGACATCCCCCCGAAAAGGCTGGCTGGCAGCAGTGTGAAGCGAGCAGGGCCATCGGAGGGCTGCATCAAAGGCTGGTGCTCAGGTCGGGACCGGCCAGGCCCGAGGCGCACGGACTCTCTGGGGGTCTGACCCCAGGTAAGGAGGGTCCAGGCGGGAGGGAGGATCCGCGGCAGCAGGCAGAGGGCGCACGTTCGCCTCCCGCGCGCTCCGGTCGCCTCGCGCTCGTGTTCGCGGAACTTTGCGCCTTCGCGCCCCGCTCGCGCCAGCCTGTGCCGCAGTGAGTGTGCAGCGCCGTGAACCCCGCGGCAGAAGCGCGTCGGACTACGCCCGCTCCCCCCCTGCCCCGGGACGGGGACCGCGGCACCCTGCTCGCGCTCCGGGAACGGGCTTGGGCAGCCAGGCGCGGAGAGACTCGTGCAGAGACGCCACTGGCCTCCCGCCGGCTGGGACTGCGTTCCGCGCGCCCGGGGATGGTTTTTCATGGTCTCACTCTTTAATCTGACGCAGAGCGAGCAAGTAGTGAACTGCGGGGGACACCGCTCTCCCTTGGCACCAAGGAACCTGGGCCGCTAGCGACGGTGGCTGTGGTGGCCGCAGGGAGCGCTGGCTTATCATTGCCCCACGCCGGCCTGTACCCGCCAGGCTCTGCTGCGTGCTCCAAGGTCTCAGGACACACTTCTGTGACTTAATGAAGATGGCATTATCAAATGTGGGAGGTGCGAGGCCAGGAAAAAGAAACGCAGACCTCCCCTCCTGCGGCCACTCCTGTCCGCGGCCGGGACCACTCCCAGCCGTTCGCGCAGTGCCGCTCTCCTCCGGCCTCACCTGTTATTCTCACTTCACCGTGTTGCTTGGCATCGCGTGCATTTTCAGCCTTTGCTTTGACGGGAGCAGCGGGACATGGCTTAGAAAATGAAGGGCTGGGGGACGTCCGCACTCGGGGCTTGCAGTGTAATGACCTCACTCCACGTTTGAGGCCTCATTTGCTGAACCGCTGTTGATTCCACCCACCCCTCCACATGCATTCATCCAGACATTCAAAGGGGGAAGCATTTTAGCATTTTTTGGCCGACACTTGTAAAACTTGCCTGGATAAAATATTTTCTTGGAAAAAATCAAAAGTGTGTAAACCTCAGAAGAGAAACAAAGAAATGCAGCCCCCCACCCCAACCCCATCTGAAGTGTACCGGGTTTTTAGGGATTTAATAAAAAGTGATTAGCCAGATGTTTTATGTGATAAATGTTTTTCTCTTAAGCAAATGATTTATATATTAACATTGGCTTTAAAACCAAACTTTTTTATTTTCTTTTCACTTGCAAAAACTTTTTTTCTTTGTAATCGATCACCCTCCCCTCCCTTTTTCCCCCCCAAAGGAAGCTGGTAGGAGGCAAACTAAAACTTGCTGACTTTCAGACTTTTCCTGGAGAAAACCTCCTGCCAGGTTCCAAGAACTACCTGATACCAACCAGCTGGAAACAGACTTAAAGAAATCGAGTGGGGCACATGTATCCACAGCCTGGACACAATGAGGGATGTCTTCCTATGTGGATTGATTGGTGACTTGGAAGACTTTGCATTTTACAAATGTCACAGTATTGTTTTATCAATATTTCTAAAGTTGTTACAGAAGAGTTAGCTAAGATTTTCGATTATCGAGAAGTAAATTTCTAATGCTGATTTTCTGTATACCTGGATGAATAATATAATTAACATTTCAAACTACTGGTTAACCCTGTGTTTAAAAAATCTGTGGAAGCTACTTGTGTACTTGGTAAAAGCCCTTTATTGACCCTCCCTGATGATAAAATCCAAATCTCTGGAAACAGAACCCAAAAGGGAACACCTGCATCTGTTCTTCTAAATCGTCTCTCAATTAGGAATTAAAGAAACAAGGTTTTTTAAATATATTTTTTATGTGCGTGGTAAAAGATAAAGTTGAGGATCTTGACAGAAAATTACTTGTAAAACTTAATGTTCTTCCAAGAAATATATTTTCCCCTTATATCTATTATTTTTGCCAAACAAAATCATTGGAAATAGGACTCAAATCAAAAGTAGCCCACATCACAGATTTCTTAGTAAACGTCTATAAAAACTTATCAAGTTTTGATGATTTGAGGAAAGTTTTATTAATATTTTCTTGAAGACCTTATGACTTGGAAAATGTAACTCTCAAGAACACTTCTTTCTGTTTTCATGTACTGAAATTAGTAAATCAAATATATTGTGTAAATATATTTTACCTTTTAAAATCCTTTCCAAAAGTAACTACTTGATATTTAAAAATTGCTTATATTTTATTTCAGAAAATTTTTAAATTTCTGGAAATTTTTTAACATTATAAAGAAATGTATTGTGGAAAAGTATTAAAAATGAATTGAACCCTTCAAGTAAACACCAAAATTTGAATGTTAAAATGTAGACAATACACAAAGAGTGTTACTAAATTATTTATTTAATAACGAACTTATTAAGGGCAACGTGAAATTACTAAGTTGTTTATGTGACCAAGTGGCAAGCCATAATGAAATTCAAGAAATAAAAAACTTTACATCAAACTTCCTAAATCTACTAAAAAACGTTAAAAAAAATCTAATATCTGATTCTGTACGATATTTTGTTTTAAATCTTTATATTAGTTTAAAGTGTTTTTCATTATAGCTCTCAATGTCTAGTGTTTCAGGGAAAAGACAACTTTATATAAAATACAACCATGATCTAACACGTGGCAATGGCATTTTATTACATGTAGTTTCCCCTTTATAGGTCCAGTGACTTCTGAGTTAGAAGTATATCCAACTAACTTTTAACCTTAAAATAGGCAAAACAAACAAACAAAAATAAAAAGACCTATAACTACAGTGATAATAATAAAAAATATAAAATTAAAAATATTGATAGTTACAGTGAAACTTTTTTGTATTCATGATTGTTGTGGCTAGAAGATTTAGTATCTAAAAGATACTAAAAGGTACTAAATTGCTCATTTATGACAAGGACTGGAATAGTGTGATTGTGAAACATAAAAATAAGGAGACTAAGTTATCTGAACATTTTCCCCACTCAAGTTATTATTATCAATACTAGTCTTTACAAAGATATAAATTCAGAATGAATTAATTTCATGATAGATTTTGAGAGGTTACAAGAAGTTTCTTTCTGGGACATTCAAAATATTATCATAGCAATTCAGATTGTCAGTAAAAGCTTAAACAAATTTGCTGATAATCCTGTTAATGACCTAGGTCAAGTGTTAACTGTTGTGGGTTATAAAATAGTGAAATTAAAGTTTCTTCTACCTTCAGGCAAATAGTGCAGTTAACCATGGAGAGGGGGTGGGGGGGATGTAGGGGCTAGCTATTAGGAGAGCCTATTAAATTACAAAAATGTATAATGCATTCAATTATTTAGTCTAGCATGATGAAATGCTATTAAAAGCAAATGTAAACCCTCTTCCAAACCAAGAAAACTTATAAAGATGATATGATAGCTAAGTTCTCTATTAATGTTTCAATCACTGTGTGTTCTTATTTGAGGAAAAGTGTTTATATATGAAAAGTGATGCCAATTTACTTTTCATATATAAACACTTTTTTTAATACATAATTTTTAAAAATGGAAAAAAATCCATTTATTTATTTTTCTCAACATTTGCCTAATACTCAAAGGGAGACTTAAAACATTCATATGGAGGTTTTACTTTTAAGCTTTAAACAATCACATAGTCTCCTCTAGTATTTAGAATATTTATGTTTAGAGAAATACATTTCATAGAAATAGTGTCTCAGCTATTCAAAAAAGTCTTTAAAAATAGTATATAAATATGAATATTTAATTTTATTCAGTTTTATTTTTTATACACTGATTTTCAATATAAATAACTTTCTGGATAAATGTTAATGCAATTTATAAACTCTTTTGGATAGAAAAAATGATTTGTGTATTATGTACTGATGAATTAATAGTGCATTGTACCCCAGACTGCCATAAATATACAAAAGTGTTTAATGAAATTACTTTAACCAATTCTAAAAGGGTTGAACTAACCACGGTTGATAATTTTATTTTAGCTTTGTTCCAATGTTATTTCTGTTTACCAATAATCCATCTGGTGTGGAAACAGGAAGTAACTATACAAACTTTTAAAATAATACATACTGTAGCAATCATATTTTGCTATAAAAAATAGCTGATTTCCCATTAAAAGTCTTTTCTTAAGCTATGTAAACAGACATACTTGATAAGAATTTAATAAAGTTTTAATAAAGTTCTGTGTAAGAATATACTATATATGTTTAAGTATATAGGCTAACTACTGAATCAAGTGCTCACTGGAATTATGAATATTTATTATCATTGATGAGTCTCTATTATCACCTGGAGTCATTTTCTTGAAGGCATATAAGAAAGATATTTGTAAATATATTAATAAAAGGAAAATTCAGATTAAACATTTTCTAAGTTATTTTTCTTACCAGGGACCCATGGCATTTCAATATTGGTAGTTAATGGGCAAATCTCAGATTTAAAAAGAAATCACACAACTGCAGATATCCTAGCAATTAAGTCAATGGCCTGAGAGGTTCTCTCAGGCCTAACTTCACAATAGATTGAAGAATATATTCTAGTAAATATGTTCCAGTAAATTTCTAGTACATTTTTTATAGTGCTGAAATATTTCAAGCATAGTATTTTAAATACAGTCTCGTATTTGAAATTTCAAAAATTATATCAGAAAATGACATTAATATTATTTTAAAATCATCACTCTTCCCATATGTAAGTTTTCATAAGAATTGCTTTCTATTGAAATTACACTTAGAAAATTTGCCTGGAAATCTTGGCATACACTTGGAATTTTCACTTTTTATGTTATTCAGCTCAACTACAAGCCAAGCTATGGATTAATATTTAAAATCTCACTCAAGTATTACCTAAGTTAAATCATCTTAAATTTGTTTTAAAGCTTCCCTTCACAATCACAGGTAGGAAAAGAAACACTACCCATAGGACACAATCTGGAAAGAATAATCCCGTGAATGATGAATAGATAAACTTTTATCCAAGCAAATTAAATGTAATTATGTCAGCTTTCTGAATATATTTACGTTTCTATATACATACTGTTAATGTACCTGTCTGTATAATTATGTACATCATGTCCCCAAACATACATGAGGTGAGGCTTATAAGCAATTTGCATATGATTAACCCTGCTTCATTAAATTAATACTCATTAATTTTATGTAAGTGTGAAATACTTTGGTGTCTTTTTTTTCTCTTGTAGTTTACTTCAAGGTTACGTTTTCCACAAAAATACTATCAGTTACATTCTTGTGCATAATTAATTCAGTAATATCCATTATCTACATAGTTCATAAACGTTCTATCTGAGTTCATAAACATTCTATCTGGAAAATATAGTTCATCATGGCAATGCAGGAAGTGTAATGCTATTTTTCTAGTTATTGTCAATATTTTAATATCTACAAAAAAACAAAAAAATTTAAAACATTAATTTTAATTTATTGATATGTTACCTACTGTACATGTTACTCATTATACAAAATGACTACTCTTACCTTTCATTAAGAAGAATAATTAACCCTTACTTTCAGATAAACATTTTAATTTTGTTTTTAAAAGAAAAAGTCATTTGTGAGTAAGATAATTTTCTTGATCTTTATATTTTAGAATTCTTATTGTGTCAGAAAAAAGAGACAGAAAATTTAATGAAATATCTGCCAAACTGATAAAGGCAGTCGTAACGAAGGAGATAAATTACTGCTCTATTAGCAGTGAAAGTAGGTCATTGAATATCAGGCAGTTTTTACATTTAATGAAAAAGTTTCTAAATATTTTGTTTTTACTTGTGTTTTTAAAAATATCGTACATGCTACAGTATACAGCAGTATTGCCTTGACCATATATCTTCTAAGGAGTGATGTATATAACAAGATGTTTACACATCAGTTGCTCCGTATTGTTAACTTGCAAAATAAATTGCTAAATGTTGTTGTTATAAGTTCAAAGTCACTAAGAGGAAATTAATGTTGTAAGTGTGGCTTTCAACTAATCAATTATTTAGAGAAGTTTGTTTTAGGAGTTAGTGAATAGAGCACAGAAGGTATACAGGAGAAAGTACGTGTTTAGTAGACGATCTCATAGAGCACACTGGTGTCCTTAATATTCGGTTTGCACCTTAACCCATTGAAAAGAAGTGAATGCCCATTACAAGGATAATAAATAACCCAACTTCAAGGAAATGGCATTTGCTGCATATGAACATCCTCTCTTTACTGTACCTTCCCAGGAGCTCCTCACTATTCGTTGAATACATTCTCCTGTTTGTGTCTAAGCATTAAACAGAGGGAGCCCCGGCTGAGCTGCCTGTAACTCCTGCGGGCGCTCCTGCCGTTAAAGCGGCACACGCTGCTCATGAGAACCTGTGCCGCGGGGCAGAGCATCGCCTGGCAGGGCGCAGCCAACTTGAGCGCAGCGCCTGCAACGACGGCTGTCCTTCCCGCGTCCGTCCATGCCCGCCGTCACCTGAGCACGCTACAGGGGCTAGAGGGGAAGCCGGGATTTCCCGCAGACCTCTCGGAGCGCCACACGGCCCTCGGCAGAAAGTAGCACACTGCCCTGGCTGTCCGGCCATGGACACGGCCGGGTGGCGACCCCGGAGGCTTTCTTTCTTTCTTTCTTTCTTTCTGGTCAAACTGGCCAACAAGGTAGTTAATGGCTCGAATTGCTGTCCGGTGAGAACCACGTGGTGAAGGTTTAGACCACCTGCAATGAGCTCCCGAAGTGTTTCAGGAAAGACAGCTGCAAAGAGAAGGCGCGGGCGGGCTCGCTCTGACAGCGGCAGGCACCCCCGACGCGCCGCCCGGGCGACAACCTGCGGGCGGCGCGGGCACCGGGCTTACCTTCATTGCGGGGCGGCGGGGTCGCTTCCCCGCGGCCGCCGAGCGCCGAGCAGCTGAGCAGGAGGAGGACGCGGAGCTGACAGTCCATGTTGCTGCTGCAGACGGCAGTGAGAGGCGCACACCTCCATGGAGCACGCCACGGGGGCGAGGGGGAGCGCTCCGAGCGCGGCAGAAGTGACCATGCTCCGCTCGCGGGCCGACGGCGAGGTCCACACTGCGGGCGAGGAGGAGTCGGGCGGCCGGGCCCCCCGCGCGCCGCGCTCGGGACTCCCCCGGGTCCTAGCGCCGTCCGCCGCGGGCGCCCCCGCAGCCCGGAGCCGCTCGGAGGGAGACGTGGTGGGAGCGGGGCGTCACCCGGGTCCTAGCGCCGTCCGCCGCGGGCGCCCCCGCAGCCCGGAGCCGCTCGGAGGGAGACGGGGTGGGAGCGGGGCGTCACCCGGGTCCTAGCGCCGTCCGCCGCAGGCGCCCCCGCAGCCCGGAGCCGCTCGGAGGGACACGGGGTGGGAGCGGGGCGTCACCCGGGTCCTAGCGCCGTCCGCCGCGGGCGCCCCCGCAGCCCGGAGCCGCTCGGAGGGAGACGCGGTGGGAGCGGGGCGTCGCCCGCGGGGCCGGACGACTGAAGTTGGGATGAGACCGCGGTGCTGAGAAACAGGCACCCTGTTTTCCGTTCCAGGAAAAGTAGCTGTGCTATCGTTTGCTGCCCAAGCTCCGTTGCTTAATTCACCGAAGAAATCAGAGCCTTGATTGGAGTGTCCTATGGCAATGCTTGTGCAAAAGGAACTGAAATGCGAGAGAAACGTGCGCTATGGAAGAAGAGCAGCCTTTCTTTAAAAAGGCAACCGTGTTTGTACAATTGAAATAATCATCATCGTTGTTCCTTTACTGTGTTCTATGGGATCATAACTCTCCGTGGGTTCTTCGTGCTTCACAAAGACCCTAACACACATCCTGGATCACAGTCTCTGCACTCTACACCGAATGGCATCAGGGCTTTTACATAGGTCTGCTACCGAGCTTCTCGGCGCACATGGAGCATTGGGTTTTTAAACAGGGAAGGAACCATCACCCTAGGAAAGTGAGTACGTCCAGCCGCAGCCTTAGAGTCATCCAAATGAAACCTAAATGTCTCAGCAACACATATCCGCCTCCCTTCCCATCTCACGTTAGCATCTCTGGGTGCTGTGACAGAAAGGATGCATAATTCACAGCTGCCCCATTCAACTTTCAACCTCTGATAATCTGATAATATTGGAATATTCTTTAACTTTCCAAATCCAAAGGCTAAATGATCATGTCCTTGTACGTTCTCACTTGCTTTACACCGTGATTATCCATGGTCTCTGTGTCTTCTGTCACATTCTGTCACCAGGGGCTGTGGGACCCTCACGTGCCAAGCCTGCCGGAATTGAAAACAACAACAGACACTGCACGGAGCGCTGAGATAGGGTGGCTCTGCGGTTTGTCAAGGTTCTAACCCAACACGCACAGTGTTCCAAAGTTAGATGCAGATGTTCTGAGACTTGAAAGAAACTAAAATCTTATCTGGAACTGACAATTCGAAAACATTTTGGAGAACCCGCCCATGTGCCGGCACGCACATGCATCGCCCCCCACACACTCACACTCACACTCACGCTCACACTCATGCTACTTCTCCTTTCACACTTGGAAACAAGCACTGCTTGTCACTGGGAAAAGACGCATTCCCGTTTGCAGAAAGCTACCGGAGGGGCAAAATGAGCGCAAAGCAACGCGTGGCCTGAAAATAGAACGCCAAGGACACAGTCTCCAAATCGTCACCTCTGTCGTGGGAAGTGCCGGGTCCCTCTGTGTGGCAGCATTCTGCACGGACGGGGAGGACGGAGCGGCGCATTGTGCACAGCGAGGTGGCCCAGGCACAGCCGGACGAAGGACGTGGGCGCTGCGCTGCAGCCTGGAGGACGGCCCGGCGTCCGCGGGCAAGAAACGGCGCAGAAGGCGCTGCAGGCAGGCAGGACCACAGAGCGCCCAACTGAGGCAGAAAAGCAAGCGTTTGGCACTGACGGAACGCGGAGTGTATTCGAGTATTTGCAGCAGAAAAGGGGCCACGGAAGGAGGTAGGGACAGTGTAGGGAAATACGCTTCAAAGGGCAGATTGAAAACGGCAGAGATGTCGATGCCGCACGTCAACGATTTTACAGTAGATTTTAGACCAAAGGGACACATCAAAAGCATTTCAGCAAGCGATACATCGATCATGTCTCAGCGGGGGGACACGATTTCACTGATGGCATAAAACAGGACGTCTCCGCCTGGGTGCCATGCTTCTTAAGAAGGGAAAATGTGGCACATACACACCATGGAATACTATGCAGCCATCAAAAACGATGAGTTTGTGTCCTTTGTAGGGACATGGATGAACCTGGAAACCATCATTCTCAGCAAACTGACACAAGAACAGAAAATCAAACACCACATGTTCTCACTCATAGGTGGGTGTTGAACAATGAGAACACATGGACACAGGGAGGGGAGCACTACACATTGGGGTCTGTTGGGGGGAAATAGGGGAGGGACAGTGGGGGTGGGGAGTTGTGGGGAGATAGCATGGGGAGAAATGCCAGATATAGGTGAAGGGGAGGAAGGCAGCAAATCACACTGCCATGTGTGTACCTATGCAACAATATTGCATGTTCTTCACATGTACCCCAAAACCTAAAATGCAATAAAAAAAGAAGGGACACCTTCTTCCCACCGCAGACCGACTGGATCTGAACCTCCGAGGCCGGGACCCCCGAACCTGCGACCTCACAAGCTTCCCAGGTCATCCTGTGGTCCCCGGAGAACCACTGCTCAGAGCGAAGCAGGGAATGTTACAGGGAAGCCAGTTCGGCTTCAGGCTGCTTTTCAGGTACAGCTAGAGTGATGGGGAACGGAACTAGGGCCTCTCAGAAGAAGCACGATAAAAGGGAAAACCAGAAGGCCATTTTAGGTCAAACACACAAAACTCCCCCAAGGAAAACTGGATTTGGTGCATAGCTCAAGTTGGGAGTTAAAGAGTCGTTCCCCGGGGGAGACGGCGATCGAGAGGAAACTAAACGGGGGCATGTTAAAGAAAAGCGAAAAACAAGCTTTCTGGAGGAAATGACAAATACCTCTGTGATTAGAGATGCTGAAATGGTGTCAGTGGCGCGGAAGGAGCCGGGTCGCGAAGAGTCCAAGAGTCGCTGCTGAGCGGCAAGACCCTAGTTCAGCTTGCATTTGAGAAAGATCAGTTTGACATACTTAAGAAAGGAGGAGAAAATGGAAGTGAAAACCTCAATTAGAAGGCGAAAGAGCAATTAGGAGCCCTTTGCAGTAGGCTGCTCAATACCATGCAGAGGTTACCAGCCGGGCCCTTGAAATGGAGCCACCTGGGTCACTGACCCGGCTCTGCCACTCTTAGTGAAATCTGGGAAATAACAGATCCCATCTCATCAGAATGTTGTAAGGATTATATCAGACTTGGGATGGTACAGATAAACGTGTTAGCCTAGTGTTTGCCTTTTTTTTTGTTTGAAATCTTGATCCAAAAGAGACATCTAGAGAGTGTGACACTGAGCAGTAACAGTATAAATGAAACCAGGCACACATACGTGGGAGAATTGGCAAACTTCATAACAGATGGATTATGAAAAATTAGGTAGACGGTAGTGCCTAGAAGACCTTTCAATTCCTGGCTTGAATGAGGAGTTAGTGAGGAGTAAGAGAAGTTTGAGGAGAGAAAACCGGCATGCAATGTAAAGATTTCTGTTTTACATATGTCTGGTTGGAAAAACCAGAGGGAAAGCCAAGTATAAATGAAATATTAGGAGAAAAGGACCTTCATGCAAGTTGTTTCTTTGAGCTCATTAGTATACAAAAATAGACTGGGCCTGGAGGGCAGACCTATAATCCCAGCACACTGAGACTTCGAGGCGGGGGGATTGCTTGAGCCCAGGAGTTCAAGGCCAGGCTAGGCAACATGGAGAAACCCCATCTCTATGAAAACTAGCCAGGCATTGTAGCACATGCCTGTAGTCCCAGCTACTGTGATGGCTGAGGTGGTAGATCTCTTTAGCTCTGGAGACAGAGTGTTGGTAGGAAGATCAGTTGGCTGGCCAAGGATGAAGCCCTAGCATACACCAATATTTAAAAGGCAGGTAGAAATAAATACCAAAGAACTAGAAGAAATAGTTTATTAGAAGCCAGCCTTGCTAAAATTTTGACAAATAAGCCATTGTTAACTGGGATGCGTGCAAAACAAAATCCAAAAAGATGACTGAAAAATCACAGTTGGATTTGACAACATTCTGGATGGTGGATGAGGACTTCTCTGAATGTGCTGCCCTTACCTCTATCCTTCCCCCTCCTACTGCAGCTAAATGTATTGCTCTCCTCTTAACATCCTCTTTTTCACATCTATCCAGAATGGTGCTTAGGTTATAGAAACTCTTTACTTACTGTTCCATGTCTCTTAATCTGGAGACTCTACTATTTCACGATCTTATATCATTTACATTAAGTCCCAGGCTTGGTATTGCTTTGTGCTCATTTTGACACTCTTGTAAGCTTCCTTCAAACATGAGTGCCTCTTTCTGCAAGGAAGATTTTGATGGCTTTGGTGATACTTTGGGTATAGTAATGGCACCACAAGTTCAATTAAGATAAATAAGTAAATGGTAAGTGAGGATACAGAAATAGTAAGTATTCCATGCTTTCAAGAAGGTAAGCTCAGAAGAGAAGACAAGCCTAGAAAAGAGGAAAGGAAGACCCAGGGAGAGCATTATAAAATACAAAAGGCTGGTAGGTTTCTTTCTCCCATGCTTAGCTGGTTAGTGATGCAATTAACAAGAAATAGGGTGGTTCAAATTTGGGAAGTCGAAAAGAACTGGGAAATTAAAAATTATTTTGTTTACAACATGTTGAGATCTAATTGCAGTTAATAAAGCCAGTAGTTTGATATAAAAATAAGAACCCCAGAAGGGCATAAACTGCAACTTAGGAAATTGTTGGTAACTTTATAGCAGTTTAATCCACGAGAGCAAACGTAATTGCTCAGAAAGACTATGAACAATGAGGAAAAAAGAGAAACCAGAATACCATTCAGATTATTATTATAATTTTGAGACAGAATCTGACTCTGTCACCTAGGCTGGAGTGCAGTGGCATGATCTTGGCTTACTGTAGCCTTTCCTCCTCGGCTTCAGTGTTCCCTCCATCTCAGCCTCCCCAGTAGCTGGGACTACAGGAGTATGCCACCGTGCCCAGCTAACTTTTGTATTTTTTTGTAGACCTGGTTTCAAACTCCTGGGCTCAAGCAATCCACCTGCCTTGGCCTCCCAAAGTGCTGAGATTCCAGCCATGAGCCACGGCAGCAGATCTCAATTTAGATTGCATAAAATATCCAAAAGGCAGAAGGAAACTGAATAATTATCTCTATAAACTGAATAGGAGAAAATATTGTAAAAGAAGGTAAAGAGAATGAGTCAGACAGGACAATTGAGATGAGAACTTCAGGAAGAGGACAATCAAGTGAAACAGGTAAAATCTGATCAAGACTAAAAACAGTCTTTTTAGTGAATGAAAAGACCACAATATTGGGAATTCCCTTCTAGAAAATTATGTTTAGAGTTGCAAAATTTTTAGAACCTATCATTTTACAGCTTGTAAAAGAATCAAACATTAGTGACGTTGTTATGTTCACATGGTCAAAGGCAGCAACAGGGAAAGTGTCTCAAGGAGCATGCAGTTATCCAAAGGAAATGATAGAAAAAACACTTATGGGAAACCCTACAGGAAATCTTTGGTGCCTAAGTATTTGAAGGTTATTAGAAGAATGGAATAACCTAAGAAAGCTTCTGAAAGAACAGTAATTTTTCCAGAACAAATACTAAATTTTGGATTTGAAAATAGTCACAGCAGATTGAACAAATTAATTTGCTGTATTTTAACTGATATCCACCAAATTAATATGTCTTAAACATGAAAGTTTATGCAATCAATTTAAAAATTAGCATGTCCAAATTAATTGAAAAATGTTATTATAAATTAGAAAAATATTTAATCCAATTATTATGAAGCTGTCCAAAGAAAAGCAAAAATATATATATATATATATATATATATATATATATATATATATGATCTGCTTGTTAGGATAAACCAATGCCATTTAAGACATATTCTTACATTCAATTTTATAGTTACTTCTGAAACATTTTCCCATTTTTAAAACAAATTTCACCACTATCACTGCTTCCTACTCGTCTGTTTCTCTTGCCAAAAGACAGTCAAAACAAGCCAAGAGTTCATCTTAACATCTAAGGAAAACATCCCAACACTCTAAGCAAACTCTGAGCAAGAGCATATGGGGTTGGTGGAGGACTGAAGGGAACCTTTTGGATGAGTTAAGACCTATATTGTAGTCCTTTTAAACTCCATTTTTGAGAAATATTTATGAATATACACATATGTACATTCATAATACACATCCATATGAAATATTGTATCTATTAACTAGAAAGACCATACACTATCCAATAGTATTTTTTAGAGCAGGATGTGTTAAAATACAGAATCTGATTTAGGAAATCTTGAGCAGGACCTGAGATTCTGCATTTCCAGCAAGCTCCGAGGTGATGATGTTTACTGCAAGTCTCACACTTTGTGGCAAAGTTCTAAAATACATAGGTTGATTTGGAATATTAGTATAAATATGTATAATATATTCAAATACAAACATTAACATATTAAAAAGTCATATATGGTTAAAAAAAATGGGACTATGTGGCTCAATGAAAACTCACCTCCCAGTGAACTTCAAGACAAATCGACTGCTCCAGCCATTTAGAAAACACTCCATTAGCCTCCATCCCTTTCTTCTTTAAGGTATGTAGTCAAGACTACATCATTTCTGTGGATTCTTATTTCACTTTTATCTAAATCACTCTTATAAGCATTTCATCATTTACTGATCTGCATTGTGAGTTAACTGTTTCATGTGTATGAATTTTCTTCCCAATATTTTAAGTTCTCTAACATAAAATAAATTAGCTAACATAATCCAGGAAAGTGAAAACATTATTCAGCACAATAATGTAAAATAACCTAATTCATTTTGTTTCAGATATGTTGAAGGCATGATAATCTGGTGCGATGATAATTTCTTGAGATATATTATTAAAAGACAAAATTTCAGCTATCCAAGGAGATACACAGGGATTAACAAACATAAGAATTAAATCCATGATTTAATACAAAATGAATTTGTGTTTGCAAGTATTAAGAAATTTCTCTAAAGATGAAAAAATAATGTTATCAATTAATTTTAAATATACAACGACATTTTCATTTCCTTAATGTATTGTTACATGGTCCAGTAAAACAAGTAATAGCAATATGGCCTATTGATTGAAGGTAATTTTTTAAAGGATGTCATAGCAGTTGCTATCTTTATGGCTCAAGTGAAAGTAAGAGACGTTCAAAATAGTTTTCCACATAAAGCAGAAGGTGATAAAGGATTATTAAATGTTCTTTAGAAGTATATCTTAAGAACACATGGCTTCTATTTTGTTTCTAAACTATCTCACAAGCCTGAGCATAAAATAAAATTACTCAATACAGAGAAATTAACTGATTATGTACTTGTCGGACCATAGTCGTCAATTCAGCTGGGAACTGGAAAAATAATCCATATTAAGTCATAGAGGTTTTATATTCAACAGTGCCAAACATTTGTGATTTTTCACGGAAGCTCTGGTTTCCACAGTGTCCAAATAACCTCACCTGCTTTTCCAATTTGTCTCTTAGACTATGCTATGGGTCAGTGATCCCTATTATGTCACATCAATACAGTGGTTAAATAATGATAAATAATTTAAAGTGTGGCAGGTAGTCAACATCTTAATGTCAATTATCTTTATCCATGCAATATTTCCCAAGTTAAATGGAAACTACTTCCATTTCCAACTCTGGGTTTTTAACTATCCAAATATATATTTTTTAACATACAAAATTACAGGTTTTACAGAGATGATTTAAATTCAGAATTAACTCAATTTGAAAAATAAATCAAGGTAAGAGAGATTGCATCTAAAATACTTAAAAATAATTACAAATATGGTGATATCGTTTTCTAGAAAAATGAGTGGTACACTCATTAAATATTTAATTATGGCAATGACGGGATTCAAAATGTTTATTTTATATTCTTATTTAAAATGCATTTATTTTGCAATTTCTGTTGTTTAATTAAGTATCTTAAATATTCAATAATTATTTTTTTAAACACATGTACAGCTAAAGCCTCAACTAAAAACTTGGACGTTTTTCAATTCACCTTAGAGTAAAAAAGGTTGAATAAATTTTCAAGTCCACACGCAGGAAGTCTGACTGTTGGGAGGTATCATCACATTTAAACAAATGAAGGAGTAGAGTCACATATCAGTCCTCACTTTCCTCGATTTCATGAAAGATTTTTTCATGGCCAAGTCGCAGGCACAGGGAACTGCTATAGGCTATGCTCTCCACTAGAGGGCTCTAAAGAGGCAGCAGTCGCTGCAGTGGAAGATTCGGGTATTTGCTTACGGAGGCAGATCGTTGACATAGAGGTCTTCACAGGAATAAGCACAATTTTATTTTTAGGTTCAGTTTAATTAATTTCCTGATTAGTAGTAATTAAGAAGGGTATGGATGCATATGTACATCTGTGAGTTGTATCTAATCACATAACCTCGTATTTACCTTATCTGGACTGTATGATTAGTTCATTATAGCCCTGAGGAATCAAGAAAAGGTGTCACATTGTCACATTTGATTTCTTGTTCAGATAAATCTACCCATTTCTCCACTAAAGAGTGTTTAAATAAGTGACACATTTTCCTTCTTTTTTTTTAACTTTGTTTTTTATATGCAGCGTTTCTTCCTTGAATTTTCCCATGAAAATGTTTATGAGAATCACAGGAGTGTAAGATGTACATATATTCCAGATATTTCCTAGAAAATGTGTTTCAGTAAAATCTACAGTAAAAGGTAAGGAAATATGATAGAACTGACATTTAAAGAACAAGATCACTAAATGAATAGTCATTGTCTTAAGAAGTCCCTTTAGTGTCTGGCACAGAGGGAAGACAGGGGCCTGCCTTCCTTCACAAAGGTATTGTGGAAAGCAACAACTGCAGAAGAAACTGAAGTATTTTTGGCACTTTTATTTAAAGGTATAAACTTCAAGGAAGATCAAGAGAAAAATGGATAGACCAAATGTCCTAATCCTTTTTTGGCAGCAGCACTCCTGACATTCCTGTGGAATGTGTCTTGCTCCCATCAGTAAAAGGACACGCCCTGGTGAGATTTTCAGAAGAGACATGGTACACTGTTTGAACGGTGCATACAAACCTTTGTAAGGATGATCTTCCTTGGAGAAGAGCATGCCTAACCTGGAAAAATAAATCCATTTTCTATCTCTACTGTAAAAACTTGCAGTCATCTGTTTTTAATATCCATCAGAAGTATAACTTCTATCATATCTAACGACATTCTTATTTAACAGTATTCCTTTCCTTTTTCTTTTTTTGAGTTGGAGTTTCGCTCTTGTTACCCAGGCTGGAGTGCAATGATGTGATCTGGGCTCACCACAACCTCTGCCTCCTGGGTTCAAGCGATTCTCCCGCCTCAGCCTCCCGAGTAGCTGAGACTACAGGCGTGGGCCACCACGCCCAGCTAATTTTTGTATTTTTAGTAGAGACGGGGTTTCACCATGTTGACCAGGATGGTCTCGATCTCTTGACCTTGTGATCCACCCGCCTCGGCCTCCCAAAGTGCTGGGATTACAGGCGTGAGCCACCACGCCCGGCCTGTTTAACAATATTCTAAGTCAACATTATGTTTGACAGGTTCATTGATGGAGTAATATGCCAAACTTAATGAAATACCACGTTGTATTATGATGACAGCAGTGAAGTGCAGAATCCTACTTTGTTAGAAAGATAAGAATAAGTCCTGAATGCTAAGTAGCCTTTATAGACCACCTGTGACCAAAGTCTGACCCTGCCAAAGGGTGTTTTCATCCAAAACACTCTGCAATTAAGTGCCCAGGGAGCAGTGATTGTGGTCTGCTTTGTTTACTGTTGCATTTCCAGCATCTAGAACAATGTCTGGCACATAGTGGATCTATAATCAATATGAGGTGAGTGGGTGAAAATGTAATTATTATTCATGATCATATTTAAGGTTTTATTTTTGTTATTGTGTTTTGTCTCATTTTGGATTAATTTTATGCCAGACTTCAACACCCTACCTATTCACTTACGTCTTTAATTTTCTCTTTCAAACAATTTAACATAACCTAGAAAATTAAGCAAAATACATTATTCACATAGTCATGTGCTAATAAGAATTATTTCATTATATTTCAATAAATTAATACATTTCTTGCATTTTGATGAAAGAATAAACTAGTAATCTATACTCCCCTTTAAAACATTAGACAACTGGTTGACTAAACAATGTTAAGAGGCTGTTTACATAAACTACTGATCTAGAGAAAAATAGTCAAAAATTTTCCTCAATGTAATCAATCAATAAATGACAAAAAATTTTCTGTTTTTCCTTTTAATTGAACAAACTTTATGTTCACTTATTTATCATTCATAATGAATTGATTTTATATAAAGGAATTTAAAGAGTGAGGAAAGCAAAACAAAATTACAGTTGAACAAAATAATGTATATGATTTTCAATGTTTAAGATTATTATATCTTTGTAGTTTTAGTTTTTTGAAATTTAAAATCCTTAAAAAGCAATAGTTTATTTTATGGATTTCTTTTCCCAAAGCAGAAAGGAGGGCCTTCTTACACTACTAAGCTTCCAACAAATGAAATCACAGATGGAGAGCCATAGTCCTCATGCTTGCATAAATAATAAAGGAGTTAACTGTTATATATGAACATTTTAAATGACTGCAGAAATAATCATTATATGCATTTTTTTTTTTACTTTCTACAAAAAAGCTTTTAATGGGGAATGAATTAATCAAGGGACTACAGAGGTTTTTGAGGCCAAGAAAATACTGCATGATATTATAATGATAGCCGTGTATCATTATAAATATGTCCAAACCCATAGAATATACCCTGATGTAAACTATGGACTTCGGGCAAAGTGATGTGTGGATGTAGCTTATCAGCTGTAACAAGTGTACCGTTCTCCTGGGAGGCCCTGATACTGTAGGAGGCTATGCACGTGTCAGGGCAGGAGGTATATGGGAAATCTCTGTATTTGCCTATTAATTTTGATGTAAACCTCAAAATGTTCTGAAAAATAAAGTCTTTATTAAATAAACTGCTTAAGGTCCACAAGTTTTCATTTGTATTGTTAATTAATTGTGCCACATATAAGTGGTATTCATTTTAGGAGCATAAATATTCAACAAAGTAGCAATGCTTTTTTAAATCATAAAATAACTCAGTGTGCAGGGAAATGAATATAACACCTGATTTATAGAGACAGCCTTGTTTGCAGCTGTGAGATTTAAAGTCCTTATGTGTCCTCAGGACAAGCACGTAACAGGAAAAGATAGTTGCCACACAGGTCCCTTTATGTTGCTCTACTTACTCATGCATAAGCTCATATCTCTTATGTAGTCCTTTATGAGTTTAATTTGTTTTGCTCATCAATTTAAAATTATCTGAATGCCTTTTTATAACCGATTGCATTTTGTCAGTCTCAAAAATTACAAGGAAAGAACTTAGAAAAAAAAATTTAATGCATCATTTGTGAGGTACAAAAGCAAACTAGCCACTTCAACAACAATTTTATATTCAGTTACTCAGGAATTTAAGAATCAACAGGACCAGCTTTGGTTGAAGAAAATAGTTGCAGTAGGGCTAAAAAAAGAACTTAGCCTGTTTAACTCACAGGTTCTGAACATTAGAGAGGTTCTCCAACTTGGAAAAATGAATATTCCTTTGTATGCTTGTATGTTTTAGGGAGCATTGAAGTCCAAAATAAAAACAGTAAATGATGATTCAGTAAGACCTATTATACTGGAGGAGTTCTTCAAAGAAATCTTAGGACTTGGAAATCTTGAAACATCCTTCACCAAGTTATAGTGCAATAGAATAAATAGAAAAATTAAAATGAGAAAAGAAAAAGGCTGATGTAAACTATGGTTGTTGAACATTAATAAGATCCCTCAAATAATCCTAACACTGACAATAAAATCTAATGGGAATTTTTGCTCAATCACAAAGTCTCTAGAAAGCAATAAACTCTTGGTCAAGTAGGGTGAATATAATCTTACGGGACAGATATGATGATTCAATCTACCTCATCAAGATACCACTTTTTATGACCTTACTTTATGTGTGAGCATTTAAAACTATTTGGAAATTCCTACATGATCTCATTATTAGTAATTTTTCAAGAGGTCTTCTTAAGAGCAAAATGTTTATCTGTACTTGCTTACTTATCAGTTGGCAAATCACAACTTTGTACACTTGGGGAAGAAGGCTAATAATGTTGTAGATGACTATATTACTGCTTGTTAATGACTTCCAGAGAAAAGCTAGGCAGGGTCATTAAGCAATGATAGGCAGCAGCTAGAATGAGAAATAAGGATGAGAATAAATGTTCAAGCTCAGGACATACAGAAGGCATGACCTCTTCAAGGCTATTTAGGTAATAGGGCAAAATTAGAGATCAATAGATGCATCTCATTAGTGATTTATATGGAGTAATGTTTTCTAATGCATCATGATCTTGCATTTTTCTTCCATGAAAATAATGACGGCAAATGAAAAGTATGTGAACGTAAAAACCAACAGAAGAATACAAAGTTTAAGAAATAGTGACACTCCACTCCCTGATGGTTATCACCTTAGCAACTTTGACTTAAGCCGTTTTCCTAAAAATGGTCATTTGGTTTTGAGGAACTAAGTTTTCCTTCAGAGGTTTTTAAATTTCAGAAAATTTTAAACCCTCAGAAATTTTAAAATTTCCAATACATTAAAATTAAAATTGAAAAACCATAAACCAAAGGTAAAGATTAAAAAAGAAAAAAAACAGTGATTCTTAAAATGTATGCATTTGGTATTTGGAATTATGTTATTAATAAATATCTCTTATTAGACATTTAAAAGCAGCTAACCTGGACCAAATGTGTATAATATAAAAACATTAAGTTGGAAAGTTGGAAGACGGCGTATCTATTATTGTTTTGTTTTGAGACAGGGTATCCTTCTGTCGCCCAGGCTGGAGAGCAGTGGCACAACCTCGGCTCACTACGGCCTCCGCCTCCCAGGCCCAACCGGACCTCCTGCCTCGGCCTCCCGAGTGGCTGGGACTACAGGCACGCGCCACCATGCCCGGCTAATTTTTGTATTTTAATAGAGACGGGGTTTCATTGTGTTAGCGCTGACGGTCTTGGTCTCCTGACTTCGTGACCCACCCGCCCAAGCCTCCCAAAGTGCTGGGGTTACAGATGTGAGCCACTGTGCCTGGCTGGGTGTTTCTGTTATTTAGGAGGTCGAATCACCGTATCAGATACAAGTCTTTGAAAATATTTCTACAAGAAAATGGAATCCCAAGATATTTCCATGGGGAAATCTGTAGTTTACATATTCCACTTATCTATTTTTGTGGAAAGATCAGTGAATGATAATTTCAAGTGAAGGCTTGCTTCCATTAGGAAGAAAAAAAAATTACCCTACTAGCAAGATGTTAGAAGATACATCATGGAATTAAATATGCAGGACCACCTAGTATGTATATATAAAGACCCTATAATCCCTTACTAAAATTATGTCTTATCAATAGCCACATTTTAGAGTCATGAAAACAATAAAATATTAACTATAATTTTGTAGATTTTATCAGCTATAACTTGTTTGTAAAGTTCCACTGCTTAAAAAGACATCTAAAATACTATGAACACATTGGCATTTTATTTAGTAGGAGACACATAAAAGTGTGGTCATTGATCAGAACCTACAAGCTCACTCCAATCACAGAATATTTTGTATAATGAATGAACTCCAAAGATATTTAAGAGCAACATGTTTGGTGAAGGGATATGATGATAATCACTTGAATGCAGTGATTGGAATGCAGATACCAAGATTTTAAGCAACATGTGAACACACACAAAAGCTGTTTAGAGTCTTGTTCAACAGTGATATCAAAGATAAATTATCATTTGTCATATTATAACATTATACCGCTAGAAAGAAAAGAGGGAGTAATCTAGAGTCTAAAGTGAAAAAGGATTTTTTTCCTTCTATTATATTTTATGGATCCGATTGATTTGAGTATGTGGTGATTGTGGTGAGAGTTAGGCCATACACTTTAGATACAGATTTTACAGTGATTGCAGTTGTCTAATCTAAACAGGAACTTTAAAAAGAGGGTTATATTTTAAATGTAAATATAAACCCTTAGTCATCACATGATAATGTAATAATTTGATGTTTCCTATAATCCAGAAATTAAAAGATGTGCAAGTAATGGATTAAAAATTTCCACTCACCCAGGCTTTCTGAGTGAAATAAAAACACAAACTTCATTTAAAATGAATGTGGTAAGGTCCCAGACTAATGAGACCTATGCTTTCATAAAAATAGCTAAGTTCCCAGAAGTATCTGTCTCATTTCTGTCTAAACTAGGTGTATGATCTTGAACAAAAGCCCCTGAGGTCCTATTGTGTTAATCTTCAAAGTAAGCTTTTATGTCCTATGGCTTATAAAATCCTCTTTAACTCTAAAACACTTTTATATAGAAAGGAAAAGGAAAAACAAACACCTTTTAGGGTACTACACCATTGTACTTATTTGAAGTGGAAAATTATATAAGTGGTTTTAGTGTTTTGAGATGACGAAGCAAGTAATCTCAACAGTAACATACCTGCTTGCCCCTTCAATGAATATGGTCATAATGATGTATTTTGCTTTTGTTTCCTCTTTAAAACCACTTCAAATACTATCAACTTAGTAAGAGATCCCTAAGGTGACTGATTACCTACTACCCACCTGACTTCCACGAAGCAGTGCAGGCAGCTCGTTAGAAGAGTCTCTTTAGAAGAAATAGAAGACAGCTAAGTCACACTGAAATGGGACAGAAATTCCCCGGGTATTCTCCAATCCCACTACCTTTCTCACTCAACATCTCATAAAAATAGTTTTAGAATAAAACACATATATGCAATGTTTAGAATTTGCCAAAATTAGAAAAAACTTCCTGAAAGATATATATTTTCTTTGTTTGTTCTTTTGCATGTATAGATGTGATCTATGTAGACAAAACAGCATCCATTAGCTATTCATTTTAATCACATTTAAAAATATGTTACCAACAGTTTAATATCATGTTTATGGTTATGTCAGCATTTAATCCTGTGGACATATATTTTGACTATTTATTTCCATTTTGAAATTAATCTTCATTTAGCTATAATTTTTACATAACTGTGGCCATGTAAACTGTAAATAATCTGAATTTTGATAGATATGTACACCTGTGAAACCCTCACAATAATCAAGACGCAGAATGTTTCCATAATCATGGGAAGTTTCCTTACGTCTGTTTACAATCCATCTCTCCTTTGTTGCTCAGTTCCAGGCAACCTCTGACCTTTCAGTTGCTATCCATTAGCTTGGCTTTCCAGACTTTTAATTGAACAAAATCTTACAACATGTATTATGGTGCCTTTTTGCATGCAGAAACATGATTTTCATATGTGTCCCTGTTGTTGTATGCATCAGGAGTTTGTTTCTTTTTGTTGCTGAGAAATGTTCTATTTTAGAAATAGAATATATTTTTAAACTCATTCATCCCTGGATGACATTTGACATTTTTCTAATTTTTGGCTTTTGTGAATAAAATTGCTATAGAAATTCACATACAAACATTTTTGTAAATATTTATTTTCATTCATATTGGGTAAATATCAAGAAATAAAATTGCTAGAGCATACAGTAATTATATTAATACTTTAAATATGTTTTCTTAATTTTGATTTTGTAACGGCAGTGAAGTAGGCAAAAGCCACCTTTTCCAACCTTTGCCTATATTTGACCTTTTAATTTTAGCCACTCTATTGGTGAATAGTGGTTTCTTGTTTTGGTTTTCATTTGCATTTTACCTGATTGTAATAATGTTGTACATTTTTTCTTATGATATATTCATCATTTGTATATCTTTCCTTGTGATATCCTTTCAGATCTGTGACTTAATTTTAATTGGTTGTCTGAATATTATTACATCTGTAAGATTAATTATATTTTCTGAATATAAATTTTTTTGAAAGATAAATGTATTATGAACATTTTCTCTCATCCTTTGGTTTACCTCTTTGTTGTTCTAATGTTGTGTTGTAAGAAATAAGTTTTTCATTTTGATAAAGCCCAGTTTATATATTTTTGCATATATTGTGCTTTTGTGTCCTATCTAAGTAATCTTTGTTTTAAAGTGGCAAACTGTTCTTGGTTTCTTTTTCTGTGGTTTTGAAATTCTAGCTTTTTCTGTTTAAGTATCTGATTAAAGCTAATTTTTATGTATGGTACGAAGTAAAGTTAAATGTTCACTTTTTTCCCCAATATGGGATATCATGTTTTTCTAGCATTAGTTGTTGAAAAGTCTTTCTTTACTCATTGAAATATCTTGAAATTGTTGTCAAAAACCAATAGAGTCCATAGGCATAGATCTATTTCTGGATCTTCTAGTCTGTTTTATTGATCTATATATCTATTCTTTCAGAAACACCACTCTTCTTATTAGAGATTTAGACAGAGTAAGTCTTAGGTACAGGTTTTCCTACAACTTTGTTTTTCTTTTTAAACATTCTTTTGACTAGATAATTTGCCTTTTCTTATAAAATTTTGAATCAGACTAAAAATTTCTGCAAAAAAGTTTTTAGTATATTTATAGGGATTGAAATTAGAGTAGAATTACCATCTTAGTAATATTTAGTCCAATATATGAACATGGTATATTTTCATTTATTGACATTTTATGTAATTTCTCTCAACAATGTTTTGCAATTTTCTGTGTAAATGTCTTGTATACATTTCATTACATTTACTTCTATGTGTTATATTTTAATACTATCATACATTTTATTTTCCATTTATTTTGCTGCTGGAATATAAAAATATTTGATCAATTATTTTAACTTTATTCTTTGTAATTTTGATACATTTGCTTACTTGTTCTAGTTGTTTGTATAGTCCTTGGGATTTTCTATGAAAACAATTCTTCCATCTCTGAACAGAGATAGTTTGCTTCTTTCTTTTGAATCTTTATGTCTTTTCTGTATTTTTCTTATTGCAATGACTGGGACCTCTGGTACAATACTGGAGAAAAGTAAGAGCACTCATTCTTGTCTTGTTTCCGATCTTGTAGGGCAAGCATTTAATGTATCAATGAATTAGGGTTCTCCAGAGAAATGGAATCAATAAAACACATACATACACATTAAATAAATGTACAATCAATCTATTATATATAGTTATGGTAAAATATTTTATGTAACTTATTTAATAATAATTATCCTGTCATTATTATAGAATATGGATGTAGATTATAAGAAATTGACCTAAGTAATTATGAAGGCTGGCACGTCTAAAGTCCTTAGGGTGATCCATGAGCCTGGAGGTCTAGGAGAGACAATGCTGCAGTTCCAGTCGTAAGGCCAGCAGGCTGAGGGACCAGGAGAACTGATTTCGTGGGTGAAGTCCAAAGGCAGTAGTCCACAGCAGGAGAACTGACATTACAGATGAAGTCTGAAGGCTTCTCTTGCTTGAGGGAGGCTGGCTTTTTGTTTCTTTCAGGCCTTCAAGTGATTGGATGAGGCTCACCTGCACTATGGAGGGCAATCTGCTTTCCTCAACATTCACTAATGAAATGGTCATCTTCTCCAAAAACACCCTCATAGGATCATCAAGAACAATGTTGGATCAAATGTAGTGGGCTTTATGGCCCATCCAAAGTGACACACACAATTAACCATTATAAACACCATTAATTATGATGTTAGTTGGGGACTTTCTGTAGTTTTCTTTCATCAGATCAAGTAAGTTCCTTCCTATTCCTGGATGAAAATAGATTTTCTTTACCATGAATAAATGTTGAATATTGTTATATACGTTTCCACTTCTTCTGAAAAAGTCTTATCCTTCATTCTAATATGATGAAACACACTAGTTGATTTTGAATGTTAAAACACATTTGTATTCCTGGGATGAACCCTACAAGGTTGTTGTCTATTATCTTTTTACAGATTTTATATTCCAAATGCAAATATTTTGTTAATGACTTCTGCATCAATATCATGAGAGATATTAATCTATAATTTTGTTTGTAATGCCTTTTACACAGTTTATCATTAGGTTTATGCTGGGCTAGTGAGATTAGTTGAAAAGAATTTTGTCCTCTTTCCCGATAGTATCTATGTATAATTACTTGGATGTTTAATAGAAGTCACCAGTGAAATGACTATGCTTTAATTTTTGTTTTATGGAAGTTTTAAAGGATACATATAATTTCTGTGTCTCATTTAGATTTTGCTGAATTCCTCTCAACAATGAGAGGAATTTCCACTACAGTTGTCTTTCATACCTTTTGTTAATTATTTTACTAACTGGCACTGGTAATTCAGATTCTCTATTTTATTTTTTACCAATTTTTTCTTATATTTCTTCAAGGAATTTCTTCATTTTATATACATATTTTCCTGATATATCCATTTTTAAATATGCAATATAAATTATTCTATACATTATTACCCTCTGAAACTATATCGATTTTTCCTGAATTCTTTTTTTGTTCACCTTGGAAGATCTGTCAGAATTTTATTAGTACGCTTCTCTGAGAAATGCCTAAAGTGGCTTTTATTGGACCTAGAAATCTCAAAAAGCTATTTCCTAACCATACTTTTAGGAACACTTTGCATAATGTGAGTAGCAATATTCTTATTACTGTTTTACACCCATCTTTAAAATTCTATAACTATTTGAAATTATAGAATCACAAAATGTTTGATAGCTGAAAAGAGATCTATAGATCATTTAATATTAATTTACTTTTTTGCTTTTCCCGCTAAAATAACATTCTGTTCTTGTCAAACATATCTTTATGCCTAATTATTGTGCCTGGTTCAATAAGCTTAACAATATATTTGCCTATGACTTCTCAATTTAAATGCTGAATGTGGGCACATACAGAGAGAGAATTACAATGCATAGGAAAATTACATTTAAACTAACCTTAATATAAATGATTAACTAGAACATATAAGCAGAAAATGTACAGAGTTTTTTTTGCGTTTGTCTACTTGTCTTTTTCAAGGTACTGTACATAAGAATGACATTAGCTGTAATTATTTTTATTGCCAATAATTTACTCTGTTGCCGTTAAGTGAGGTTCAACAATTGTGTTTTGAATTTCTTCAACTGAAACATTATATGTGTTTCTCATATCCTCATTTCTAAGAAGGTAATGGTAAAAATTTTGAAGAAAATTACTCATGCACAGACATAGGATTTTTAAAAAAGTTTTCACAAACGTCCTCCTGAACTAAAATTTGCAAAATAAATTCTTTAGGAGAGACTCCTACCTTTCCTATAGGGTCGCATAAATACTGACGCTACCATGATAATATTTAAACATATAAAGCAGGTTTCCAGCTATAATTATTCTTTTATTCCTTTTGCCTCTCAAAATATACATGCAATCACTAATGGCTGCTTTTTATTCCTCAAAAATCTATGAGTACAGAACACCTTTGAGTAGCAGATGAATGTGCTAGCAGCTCGGGAAAAAATATTTGTATCAAGAATGCTGTCTTCTGATAACTTTAGAGAATCCAATATTAATATGAGAACCTAGGACTTTTATTTGCAATATATCAGGGGCATTTTCTGATAGTCAAATGAACAAAGTGAAGATGTAAACCTAACTGCAACATACTACGAACCTTGGGATCCAGAGTAGATGTATTTGTGTCTAGAATCTGAAAATCTCTTAAAAGAGTTGCCTCAGTTTCTGGCCTGTACTCTAAGAATTTTATGCCAATTTTCTCTTAAAAAACTTTATTTTCTGATTCTGATATGCATTTTAAACATCTTTAATGAGATATAATACCTTTATTAGAAAATTAATACATTTGAATTATGCAATTCAGTTGTTTTTCATATACTCACAGAATTACTCAAACGTCATCCCAATCTAAATGTAGAGCATCTTAATTACTCCGGAAGAAACCTCATACTCATTAACAGTCAATCTTTGATCATTTTCTCTGACCCTTCTTAGCCCAGCTCTAGTAAACAACTTATTTTCTGTTAATAAATTTGTCTATTTTGGAAATTGCATAGAACAAAATCATACACTTGAGTGATCTTTTGTGACTGACTTCTTTTTTTTTTTGGCATAATACTTTTGGTGTCATCCTTAGTGTGGCAGACATTATTATTTCGTTACTTTTTACTGAAAAATACTATTCTATTCTACTGTATGTTGCATTGTATTTATCCATTCTTCTATTGACCTAAACACTGGGATTGTTTCTACTTTTTGGCTATTATGAAGGATGCTGCTGGAAAATTTTGTGTACAAGTTATTCTATACATTTACATTTTCATTTCCTTTGGGTATGTACTTAGAAGTGAAGTTGCTAGACCACATAGTAACCCAATGATTAACTTTTTGAGGAATTGAAAAATGTTTTCCAAAGTGGCCACATCACTTTACATATTTTACCACCAATGGATGAGAATTCCAGTTTCTCTGCATCATCCCTGGGATTTGTTATTGTTTGCCATTTTTATCGCAGCCATCATAGCATAGCCCTTTCTGTGTACTCCCACTTCCATTATTTGTTTTTGAGAAATCATGGGCTGCTAAGCCTTTTATACTTTTAGCTATTACATGTGGATCTGTTATTATTTGGGAGGGAGGTTTATGGTATAATAAAGGGACCCAACTTAATTCTATTGCATATGGATATCCAGTCCTAACATCGTTTGTTGAAAAGACTATGTTTTCTCTCTTTATTGCTTTGGCATTCTCTCAAGATCATCTTATTTTAATTTTAAACTTTTAAATTTTTGATTTTTTATTGTTTTACATATATAACATATTTATATGGTGCATGTGTTATTTTGATATAAACATATGGTGTGTAATAACAAAATGAAGATAGTTGAGATATTCTGCCTCAAAAATGTATCATTTCTTTTTGTTGGGAATACTGCAAAGATGACCCTATAGTCATTTTGAAATATACAATAGATTATTATTAAATTGTAGTCACCCTACTGTCTATCAAATACTAAGTCTTATTTGTTTTATCAAACTGTGCTTGTACTCATTAACCAACTCTTTATACACCCTCTCTCCACTGCTCTTCTGAGCTTCTGGTAATCATCATTCTATTCGCTACCTCCATGAGATCAAGTTTTTAGGTCCTTAATGTATGAGTGAGAGCATGCTATATTTGTCTTTCTGTGTCTGGTTTATTTCACTTCACATAATATCCTCTAGTTATACCCATGTTATTGTAAATTACAGAATTTCATTATTTTTTATGACTCAGTAATATTTTACTGTATAGATATCACATTTTATTTAATAGATTAAAAAATTATTTGATACCAATAGTCAAGGTGTTGACAACCATGTTATACTCTCAATTATCTTCCTCTTCCTTCAACTCAAATCCAAAAATAACATTCACTTCCAGAAAAGCAGTCATTTGAGATCCCAGAAAACACAGTATCTTTCATCTTTACATATCTCCTGTAATTAGAAATTATATAATTAGAAGAAATAAAATGAACAAATGAAAAATAAATGACCCCTATGGCTAATTCAACTCTCTATTTTTGCAAAGCTGGGAATGGTTAGAACATTTGACATTTTGACTAATTTTTGAGCTGCACTCAGTACAAACCAATTTTTAAAAGTATTAGATTACATTTTCTGAATCATTTCTCGAGCTACTTTTATTTTCCTCATTTTTTTACCTCCAAATCGCCAAAAATCAATTTTGTTATCTGATGATCAGCAGCTCAGTTCTGATGTGACAGCAATAGGAATTCTATGTCCCCTTTCCAGAGATTGCCTTTTTTAAAAAAAAAAATTCTATCACTGTAATACTTTTTTTTTTTTTTTTTTTTTTTTTTTTTTTTTTTTTTTTTTTTTTGCCTATTGGAGATTTTGGTTGGATACAGAGTGTTTCTCCAGAGAAAAATATGGGATTTAGTAAGCTTTCTACAATGGCCTTCAACTAAAACATAAAAGATCCAAGAGAAAGTACCATATTTTTTTTAAAAAAAGCTTTCTTTCTTCACACTGCAATTTTCTAAGAACATTTTAAATCCCAATAGGAAACAAACAAACAAATGAAACTAAACACTGCCTGTATGTCATCCTATGATTTGGCAGCAAACGTGGTAAAAATGGTGGTAAGCCTTCCTTTCTTTTCTTCTTATTACATCAGAGAGAAAGTCCATTTTATCTTAAAGAGAACTGAATCTTAGAAATATAGTTGCCATCTTAGTTGAAATGGCCTGATCTCTAAAAGCCTGCCATTTATCACCTAAGAAATGTTAGAAGATTTACAGTAAAATATGCTTTTAAAGTATGAAAGATGTGCCATATTGATTGTGGTGGGAACAGCAAAAAGTTTGCATTTTAAGCAACTTTGTCTGCCTTGAACATCAGCAGATGCCATCAATGAATTCCAAATAGAAACATGTGAGATTTATCCTCTTCCATGCCCTTCTCTCAACTAACATTACCCATTCACTCAGGAGCACTTAGGTTCCAGGAACAATAACAACAAAAAGAAAGAGCTCTTGAAATGCAACGAAGAAGGATACTTCTGCTCAGGGAAAAAGAAATCCTTCACATAACTGTATTTTCTTTATATAATATTCTCTTAAAGACCCTATAATGTCTGCTTTAATACTACCAGGAAATATTTTGATGCAAAAATAATCCACTGAGTTTTAAATAAAACAATTTTTAAAGTAGCTCCCAGGATCCAAATGTTGATCATGATGACAATATCATTTGCTATTTGTGACAAAATTAAAATAATGTAGTTTCTCATGATGATTATGAAAATTTTGATATGAAAACTGAATTTAGTGCCAATTCTAATATAGTATATCCAAGAAGGCATATGGCACATTTTTTAACTTAAGGAACCTTAACAAATGCACAATACAAACATCTTAGAGCACAAATTCATGAAAATTCACAACTATGAATACTTAGGTAAGATAATGTAACAACCCAAAATGGAAACTTCTTAGACATTATAATTACCAAAATATAAATTCAGAATTATGTATTAGCATTTTATGTTCTGTCTGAAATATTGGTTTAAAAACAAAACTCTAGCAGCAGCTATAATAATAATTCTTCCCAGAAACAGTGAAAACATTTTAAAGAATTTAAAAATGCATGATCTGAAATAAAGAATTTATGCAGAAGTTTTTTTGTGGTAGTGTTAATAATGAAAATAAAAATTGAAGAAATCCCAAATAGAATAATAGTTCAATGAATACCATATAATAGAATATTACATAGCTATTAGAAATTTATAATTATCTAAAGAGCATTCAATTAGTGGCCAAATTGCTTATGATAGAAAATTTGAAAAAATATAAAACTATAAAATCATGTAGAGTATTAGTTGGAATACTTGAAAATATAGGGAGAGAAATAGGTTAGAAAACTTTTTAAATTACCAAGCAATTATACTGGGTTGTAAAATCACTGGTAGTTTTCATGTTCTTTGTTGTATGTTCTCCCTTTTATTATGCATGTACTACTATGTAGATAGAAAAAAAGTGTTGTTATTACTGGGTTTCTAATGCCAGAACAGTAAAAAGAAATGCCAACATCTAGTAAAGCAGCTGGATTATCAGAGGAGGATAAAGATTCTGTATTTTTTTCCATTAAAGCTTCAATATCAGTTACCATTCCGAACAAATAATGATGGCTTCTGTCAGGAATCAAGTGGAAAATTCAGTTTCAAGAGAAAAATATACTAGATACTTGCAAGTTCACTAGACAAGTGTAAGAAAACAAAAAAGCAGGTAATTCATTTACTATGCTGAAGATGTGTATGCACATACACATGTATATTTAAATACTTATGTACATTTACACAAATATAAACATATGCATGTATATATGCAATAATCAAGATATATATATATCTTGATGTGTATATGTATTAATTTCAGTATAGTTCATCCCATATTAGCCTATTTATCTCAGAAATTACACTATACTTAAAGATTTTAGTAGAATAAAATATTAATTCTAAATGATATGATTGGCTCTGCTCTGGAAAGATTACTACGTCAGCAACAATTTGCAAAGCCAGATGAAGATGGGGAGAACCCTGCACGGGGCTCACTTTCAGGAAATATAGAAGCCATCTCTTTCCACCCTAGGAAATATGTCTTAAGATCCCCATTCCTGGACCTTCTCAAGCTTCTCCCTTACTTTTTCTGCTGGTCTGTCTCAGAATTCTTGCATTTTATTTCTCAGTTTAAGGACAAATGGTTTTAAATTCATTCCTCAGATTTTATTTTTATTTCAGTGCATCTATTCTATTTCTTTAAATTTCAGACTGAAGTATTCTACTTTTTTCTGAGACTTATCCTTGATCTGGTGACTTGATTCAATCCTCTTCTCCTTTCAGAATATTGCTCCACAGCCAATTTATGACCTGTCTCCTTTCAAGGAGTCCCCAGTGCCCTCCCCCATGTTTGTCCTTTCACCCCAGAGACAGTCTTAAGATTGCCTGCAACTAAGAAAATTCTTTATATTATGAATTCTTCTAAGTACAGCTCCATATCTTTTATTCATGCATTTGACAAATAATTATTGAAGAACTAGTATCTGCCAGGAACTATTCTAGGTCCTAGGAATACAGCATTGGTCAAAAGAGGAAATTCCTGCTCTACTATAGTTTGCATTCTGGGGGTGGTGGAGGACAGGGAAGGATAGAAAAACATGCCAAGTTGTAATAAGTATTAAAAAGAAAGAGCAGGCAAGGATAGTTAGAGATAAAAGGGACCAGGGACCATATTTAAATCAGATGACCATGTACAGTCCATTTGTTAAGATGGTGTTTATCAGAAAGAAGCAATGGAGTGCATGTGAATAACTGGGAAATTAACAGAATTCCAAATGCAAAAGCCTGAAATAAGGAGAGGCCTGCATTTTGTTCAAGAAACGGCCAGGATTCCCATGTGGTTACAGCAGTATTAGCTGGAGGGGATCTTGAGGGGAGTATAAGAGATGAGTTCAGAGACTTTGAGATGATGCTGAGGCTTGTAGCCCCTGATAAAAACTTCATATTTCACGTGGAGTCAGATTGGATGTGACGGGAGGGCTTAGAGCAGTGGAGCAAGATGATAATTCTTCTCTTTCTGCCAAATTTCTTGAATTCATAATTCACTTCATCATCTCCAATTTACTCCTCTAGTCTTTTCACTGCATACTGGCATCTGCCCTCACTGTTCATCTAAGGAAAAACTATAAACTCACCAATGATTTTTAGAATTGCCAAGTTACCCAGCTATTTACACAATTTGCCCTCCACACACACACACACACACACACACACACACACACACACACACACACACACGGCCTCTATCTCCTTGGCTTTTCTGTTCTTTCTGTGCTTCTGGTCTTTGTAGTCTCTGTGTGCTAAGACCTCTGTCTAATTACTAAACAGTTCCATGTGAAACTCCTGCAAACTCCTCTAACTCATTTTGCAAGTCAAACCTGTTTCTTCAGTATAACACCTTTCTTTTCATGGTCCTCAATTAATGTTACAGCAGTAATCTCTTCTGTACTAAAAGAATCCTAATGCCATATTCAAATTTTTCTTCTTTTCTTGATCATTACACTCCAGTGCTTCCTATTTCAATGGGTGCTATGGCTCCACTGTCTTTTATATCTGTCTTTGATATCTCTTGTCCATTTCCAATGTATTTTCTTGTACTTTTGGAGAAAATTATTCTTTGTACTCTTGTATCCAGAAGTTTCTTCCCACTTTCCTCCAGGAGGCAAAAAAATTACAATCACACATACTTCTCTCTAAAATAAAAGTCTCATCACCTATGTCTCTCATCTAAAATTCAGTTGGTTCTCCAGTTCCCAAAGAATAAAGATTGACCCCCTTAGCATGGTAACCATAGTCCTCAATGAGGTCTAGCCACATTTTTCAAAGTTCACATACTCAGGCCTGGCTGAATTATGGTTATGAGGCACTATGCAGCCTTTGCCTTTGTCTTCCCTCTGGATGAGACTTCCTCATCTTCCCCATCTTTCTCTAATGCATGGTTGTTATCTAGTATAATTGTGTTGTCTTTTGTGTGTAGATCTTTCTTTGTTTTTTTTTCTGTTAGAATTTATTACTGCATTTTTTCATTAAAGATTTATTTATAAAATCACCTTTTCAACTAACATTGTCTTCCCAACGTCCAATTTAGACATAACGGTCTCTGTCACTTTATTGTAAGCATGTTGAGCATCATAACTCTCTGATTTAGGTAAGCCCAGTGTCTTGAACATGAGAATGAGTCCTGATTTTGACATTAAAATGAATCAGGTATACATCTCTAATGGTTCAGTTACATAGGATTTTTTAAACTAATAGACACGACAAAAATTTAAAAAAGTAAATGTATGTTGATTACTATAATTAATATTACAATTTGCTAATAATTCTAATTTTTTTCTTCCTAGCACACAATGTGATTGAAACTTAGTCAATCTCTAACAGACAAGGCTATGTGACATGAATAGTCAGATACATGAATAGAAATGACATATGTCGTTTCCAGTGAGCAAAGTTGATCTTTAATGTTTTATCCTCTCTTCCTTTCTCTCTTGGTGACATGTAACATTCCAGTTGGTAGATCCTTCATCAGCTTGAGTCCTATAATGGAGTAAGAAATAAACTTTTTGTTTTAAGCAACTGAAACGGTGTTTTAACATAGAATAACTAAACTTATAAAGAGCAATGAAGCTATTTATTTATGAAGCTTCTTTCAACAAATACAACCATGCTCTGTGTTCCACTTCTGGTAATTATGATATTTTGTATAAGTTATCTCATTTAGTCCTAGAAAGAGGCTGTATCATTACCAATAAAGATAAAGAAGTACAGAAAAGTGAGACAATTTACTGAAATTCATACAGCTATTAAGTTGGAAAGTCAAAGCTTGTCTCAATTACGTTTAACTTAACCACCTTAGAGCACTGAATCCTAAGAATGTATTCTATTAATTCATTCTACACTTAGAATGCAATATAGCATAGTACTTAATGGGCCTGGTGTTATACTCTCTGGGTTGAAGTCTCAGCTTGCTCATGTGAAATGTGTGAAATTAGGTGAATGACATCTTCTCTTCGAGTTTTTATTTTATCATCTGTAATATGAGGTACAAATAGAAACTACTCCATAGGGTTGTTGTGAAAATGAAAGCATTTAGTAAGATACCTGATATTAATAAGCATTCAATAAAATCTACTATCCTTATCACTTATTTTATTCTGGATACAGTGATAAAAATGTCATTACATTAAGCAAGTCTCCTTTCTAGTTCTCAAGGAGAGGCCGACAAGTAAGTCAATAATTGCAAATGTACATAGCACTGTCTGATGAAAGCACAAGGGCTTGCAAGGTGACCAAAAAGAGATGTTCTCATGGCACCCACATGCAGCGCACAGCCTCTCACGCATGGTCTGGTGATCCACTGCTGAGCTATTTCCCTCGATACTGATGGCTAGCCTCAGAGCAGGAGCTGAATGGAGGAGGTGACATGACAAAAAGCCCCTGCATCCGTTGTAAGAGTGAGCTGAACGAGCCTGGCAAGGAGTGCCATGAGGTTGTGAATCAACTCAACACATGAAATTTCTCTTAAGAATATGGAGAATGAAGTAGAAAGTCATCACGAACAAACCAAGGAGGCACTTAGATTGGATCAAACACAAGCACCAAGGCATGCACTGAGGACTTCTTAATGTTTCCATACTGGTATTGCTCCTGTAGCTCAATTTATCTGATACTGAGGCAGTAGGAAATTTCAGAAGCTATCTAAATAAAGTCAATATTTCAGACTCAGTTGAGTAACGTGACCTCTTTGAGAGCAGAATCCAAGCAAGATATTAGCTTTCCTGATTCTCTGCTCTGTGTTCATTCTTCACCATTGTATACCATACATTGTAACAATACAGTCCATAAATACTTACAGAATAATTTACAAAGTATATCTGTAATTCCTGTAGCAGTGGGAAGATCTGCGAGTCAGCTTGTGAAGCAGGCAGCTAAGAATGGGCTGCAACACCATCTCTGGATAGTGGTGTCTGGTTCACAGGCAGCCTCAGATTTCCTCAGCAGTGAGCAGAGGAAGGTGAGAGTGAAGGTTACAAAAAGTATCTTTGGGACATACACTGTTTTGAAAATCTATCATTCACTCCATGACGATAAATGTAAAAAGATAATTAGGTGTAAAGACCTCCTCATTGAACAAATGTTTACCAAGCATCTACTATGTGCACTCATTCAGGTGCTGCAAAGTGTTGATCAAAAGATTAGATTTGAACTCTCATGGAGCTCAGATTCTACTGGGAAAAAAGACGTCACAAATAAATACATAAAACAGATCTGATAATGTTTTACAGTGTTAGAAGTGAGATAAAGACAAGACAAGGTATTGTGTAAAAGAGTGACTCAGGCTTATTTTGACTGAATGAATCTGGCCTAAGAAGTTAACATTTGAGCAGAGACCCGAGGAGCTAGGAGGATGCAAACACGTGAATATCTAAGGGAAGAGTCTTCCACGGATAGTTTTAGGAATAATGTGAATACCATAAGAAGACACACTTAGACTATGTGAAGCACTGAAAAAAAGCCAGCATGGCTAAAATGTAGTGGACTTTGGGGAGAGTTGAAAGAGGTAAACTCAGTATGGTAGACAAGGTTGTGACCCCATAGGGATTTATTCTTAGGGTTACAGACCTAGATTAAGAGTTTCTGAAGGAAAGAGCACGATGAATCCACAGGATTCCCCATTTGAAGACCATTTCTGCCTTGTTGCTAAGCAAACTCTTCCCATCCCAATACATCCACAATCTTAAAGGGAAAGAAGAGAAAATCTGAAAGAACATTTATCTAAAGAGAGTGAGTTAGCAAAATCAACTTTAGAGAAAATGAACTCTGAAGAGATTCAGGATTTAAACCAAAAATAGACTGTATTTGATAATATTAGACTGTTTTCAAATTGCTCTCTCTTGCCTTGTGTTTTATCTTATAAAAAATAAAAGCAAAGAAGCTACTTTTCTTTTTACACCCACATTTTAATGTGAGTAAACCTGCTACACTGCTGCATTTTAAGATTGATCTTTAATACTGTATTAATTCTACTTGCTAGTTTCTGTTCAGTCTGATCCTATATCATACTTAACTTCCATTGCTGTCATGGTAGAATGGCTGCCTACTCTCTTCCAATGCTCATTTTAAAAAGAAGCTCATTAGCATTTCTCTGGCAACCAGCATCTTCCTAGAAAATGTAAGCTCAGGAGAGGGAAATAACTAAATTCCATAAAAGAATGTTAGCAAGACAACTTTAACATTTTGATGATCCAAATGAGTTAAAGATAATACAGTGTTAATTTTACCTTTTCAAACATGTCATTTGACAATAATGCTTAATATAAACTTTTCTCTCAAGTTTTTATTTTTGTCTCATATGAAAGTAACTGTTATTACCTATACTTCAGGCATGGAAGAAATAATGAGACCTTATACATCTCTGTGTAAAAATTCAGCTATACATTTGAATAAAAATTCAATTTAATTAATAGGACATTATACATTAAAATATAACCCTGTTAAGATTTGGAGATACCTTATTCAGGGAAGACCCTGTAACATTGAACGTGTGCTGTACTCTATCGTGAAATGTTATCGGAAACCTAGTGAGACGGTGTCTAGCTGTTCAGGAGCTGACAGGAGTGTTAATTTCAGTAGTAAACCGCCACCCTTGAGCATGACCTGGAAGATTCTTTGGTGAGTATAAGGCTATTTTTATTCCTTACTCAAATAAATAATATAATCTTTACTTTTTTTTTCCTGATCAAAATCCATCTCTTTCAGGATATGGTACAATTAAATTTGCTTTAAGAGAAGTCTAATCACATCGAGGAATTGCAATAACCTCTTACTCAAATCACAGTTTGTGTATAAATTCTATTCGAAGTTTATTTTCAAAACTCACACTTTTCAACATGTTATTTTCATACTTTAAAATTATTTTTTAATAGAATTAAGATGGTAACATGAATCAATGAATCATTCTTGTAGCCACTTGAAAGAGAAAATGTATAACCTGACTTAAGATGTTATTATTTTCAAAGAAGTTCCTACCTTTAAAAATGCATGTCAAAAAGCAAAGAGTGACAATTGATTCTTTATTGCAAAAGTTTTAAGGATCATAGCTTTTCCCAAGAGAAGTTGATACAAAAGTCTTCTTAAGTGCTTAGGCTTTGAATAAAATAACAATATTCCATTACTAACAAGTCTCTTTTTAAAAAAAAACAAGTAATCATTTAGGAAGAGTTTTCACTGAGTAGATATAAATAAGTACATAGCACACACTAATTTAATAGCTACGTATATATAGTAGCTTGTCATTTGCTTTACAGACTTCTAGTCACTTTCTTCACTTATTCTCTTCAAGCATTAGTTCAAATGGAATTTACTAATCTTATTCATAGTAATTTTATTTTTTCTTATGCACAACAGCTCAGGGAAAGACAGTCATAACAAAAATTAAATTAGTAAATAATTATATACCACATACTAAATTCAAGTATACCTTGTGCTTAGAGCATCTGTTTCCTTAAAAAGTCTGTATTACAGTATGGAGATAATTTAAATATGAAAGTAAAGGTATTTTTTCTGAAAATCTGCCTGCCAATGTGCCTTAAATTTAAAATCAATTTTAATAAAAGGGTTGTTTGAATTAAAAGTGAATTCATTTAGAGTGCAACTATTCATTTGCACCAATCTTCTGAGAGATGATTCATGTTGAAAAGATATGAATGTATGTATATAGAGTTTTTTTTAGATTCTTAATCAAATACAACAGGAGAAGATAAATATTGTATGTATATGCATAAATGTATACACACACATACTGATATCTATACTAAGAAAACAAAAATTTGTAGATAATTTCAAGTCTCTTTTGTGAATACGGCTTCACTACCAGAAAAGAGTTAATTTTAATCATCATCATTTTATATAAGACAAAAAATATATTACTTATGTAATACATTTTAGTTCATCAGAGTGTGAACTTTATGAAAATAATGGGCTACTACTGAAAGTGGGAAACGTTAATATTCTAACATAAATAAGCCTTTTAAAATTTGTAATCATAAACCTTTTTTTAAGGTCTTTACCAGATCTTACAGTTTATATTTTAAATACAATTTTTAGTTGCTCAAGTAACACATGCTCATAGTAGAAAATGCTTAAAATATTGAAAAGATGTATTTTTCCCAAAAATAATTTGAGATGCAGAAAATTTGTGAGGATAATCTGTAAAATAATTGGTCTTGGATTAATTCCAAATGGTAAAACACAGAACAGATTGACTCTTTATTCGTTATGAAAAACATGAAACATTTTTTAGGCCAAATCTATAGATGGTATAGAACGTATGTACATATCATATGGTATGCTTAGGTTTTTGCAGGGTGATATTTTATTATTTTATGCCCAAAGATTGAAAAAAGAAACCTGGGAAACAAACTGTTTCTTTTATTTTTCAAAAACTTCTGCAAAGTCTGTGTCTTTGATTCCTCATTCACACATTGTCGGGATAGTTGACCCCCGAGTTTGGTGGATTAATGGCACTGCATCAAGTGGATGTGAAACAAATGTGGCACTTCTAAAGCTGCAGCACCAAACTGCAAATTGGAAATACACTCTTGGTTATACTATCAACAAAGGAGACCCTTGATGTGTGATTCCAGTCATCATTCCTCTTAAGCCATTATCAGACAGCTGAGATCAGACAACAATGAAAGAACATGTGCTTGATCGTTAGCATGTCAGACGTACATTATTAAAAACAGTAGGGACAAGGGGTGAGATGAGAGGAAAGGCATGGGCTGCTTTGTTCCGTGTGTGAGGGTTTATTTGGGAAAAAGAGAATTCTAAGAAGTACTGCCATGTAGCTCCTTATGATGAAGGCCTAGTTTTGCCTCTGTTCATTTGATAATCAACTTTATGTTCTTTCTTTTTGTTTCTTTCATAATGAAAATTTTTAGGAACTTGTTTTAACTGCTTACTCATTCTTACCCATTTCAATTGGAAACTCATTTTCATCTGGATAAATTTCTGATTATTTTTCAAAGATCTGTACCCAAATTACCTGGTTTGATTCAGCAAGACAGTTTTTAATTCACCCCCTCCGAAGGGGAGGTGTATGAAGAGTTAAGAATGATCTGTTTTATTCAGACCTTACAAATAAAAGTAAAACTTATTAATGATCAAGTTCATTGCACATAATATTATACCTCATTTAACTAAAGTAATGGGTCAAGTTCAGAGGAAATAATGAGAATCTATTAATAGCTTTTAGGTACACTTGAGACATTGCCCATAAATAATTTTTCAACCTGAATATACAAAAAGGTACCACAATAGTGTTAAAAGCAAACAGAATTAGTGATCACAAAACGTAATTTGTAAGATAAACTTTTAAAATATAATGGAATTTATAATACATTTTCTCATGTAGTTTCTGTGAATATAGGGAGCAGTCAGAATTACATAGAGAAATTTACAAATTCGCTTTTTCTCTACTTCTCCAAATTGATTATGTTGGGTATTACTTTAAGTATTCTTAATCCTTCTTTTTGAAGTATATATTTTGATATTCTTCACAAAAACAATGTATATTTTTTCGATATTGTGCATAATAATCATCTTTATAATATATACAACTACTTACTTCCTATAAAAGAGACACATCTACAGTTTCAGTTTCTTTTTTAAGTAATCACATTAATCAACATTTGTAAAACAATTAAGTCTGGTTTGTGAAAACCAATGAAGGTTCTTACTTTTAATACATTACTTTTGCTCTGCTTGGCCAAAACATGAATAGTTGAGGTTTAAATGTGACAATAGTAGAATTAAAGTATATTTCTTAAAACTTGATTGAAATTAAATTTAGCATTATAAAATTTGAAAATAAATGTTCTGTCACAGATTAACAAAGTAACATAAAATAAAAATTATAAATTGTATAATTTCACTTAATTTAAAAGGGACATAGAATTTATTTAAAATGTTTTTAGTCAATTACAAAAGTAACTACTGAAAACTCTTTAATTATTTTATTAGCTACAGTCCAAAGTATTGATTTGAAAATTACTCTTTGAAATTGAGTAATTGGAATTACTCTTGTACAAGAAGGACTAAAGTCAGAATATGTTGAATTAAAATTTTTATAAGTCTTTAATATTTATTTGTGGATCTTCAAAGTCATAATTGTAATTAGGAAATTCCTTTCTTAAAAAATTGCTTAGCTATGCTATGTTTAGCTATACTATGCCTAAAATAATTTAAATATCACAATATAGAACACATTGTGGTGAGTATTAGCAATAAGTATGAATATGTGCCAATATTTATATGTAATATGAAAATATTAACATTTGTTTTATGTGGTATGTATGAGGAGAGAGAGAAAGAGAGACAGAACAAATAAAAATATCTCTATTTTTCTTCAATATTGAATGTAAGCACATATTCAAACACTTTGAATATATTATTTTCTTTTGCAACAAAAATAATTTTTGTGTATTTTTCTGAGGAAGAGATTTTTCTCTTCATTGTGAATGAAATTTACAGTTGTTGAAAATGACATTAATAGCCTTAAAAATCTCAGTAATAATTTTAGAAATCTCACGATCATTATAAATACTGTTTTTCATCCAGAAGTGTAATCTGTGGAAGGATGTATTTTCCTTTTTTTTTTTTTTTGAGATGGAGTTTCACTCTTCTTGCCAAGACTGGAGTGCAATGGTGTGATCTCTGCTCACCACGACCTCCGCCTCCTGAGTGCAAGCGATTCTCCTGCCGCAGCCTCCTGAGTAGCTAGGATTATAGGCATGTGCCATCACACCTGGCTAATTTTGTATATTTTTAGCAGAGATGGGGTTTCTCCATGTTGATCAGGCTGGTCCTGGACTCCTGACCTCAGGTGATTTGTCCACCTCGGCCTCCCAAAGTGCTGGGAATACAGGCAAAAGCCACTGGCCTGAAGTGTCCATTTTCAAGCATTTCTTACCTGTTAGTCATGATCAAAAGATGCTTGCTCCAACTCTAAGTAACATATCTATGTTTAATGCAAAAGAACGAGAAAAAGTCAATGCCAATTTTAAAAAATCCCTTAGTATATTTCTTTTGCATCTTGGCCGGAGTTATGTCATGTGGCCATACCTAGCTGAAAAAAAGCTGGAAGGGCAAACATCTGGCAAAAACAGAAAAGCACAAGCTTGGGCACATTTTACCTCAAACAAGTTCATGATTCAGATATATAAATAAATATCATAAATAGAAAAGGCTATACCAAACATCATTTTTATTTAATGATCCTTTTATTTCACCATGGGTAACCTTCTCTATCCTTTTTAGTGACAGAGAAAAGGGCACCATTGAAAAGCGTTTTGGGATAAAACTAAACTTTAAAAGTACAAGTTGTAAGGTACGATATCAATAAAAATGCAGTTATTATTATTTTAATACAATAGAGGTTGCATTGCATAAAGTAACAAGCTATTTCTAATAGCTGCCTCATATCCAAGATGTGGCTTGAGACATGAGTTTTTGTCTTCTTTTTTTCTGTATTTTACCTTGTATTGTGCCACTACAGAATATTTCAATTATAAAATACAGTTCATCATTGCCATAAATAAATTGAGTTCAGTAGCATTTTTGAAAGGAGTAATTCTTAATTTCCATTTGGAAAGTGGCATTTGCATTAATAAACTATTTTTTTTTGTATTTCTGCTTCTATTGATGTGTGTTTTTCTTTTTCAGAAAACTAATCCAATAAGGTTTCTATTTTAGGATCATAGGAAATTGTAACATAAACTTTTCCAAATGCTGCTTTTAACTCAGGCAGGAAGGACTACATCTGAAACATTCTGTGTGTGTCCCACCCTCTTAACTTCTGCTATCATGAGAAAGAAAATAATTGGGAATGAATGAGATGAAGGGTAAAAGGAGAAGAGGATTATGGGAAAGAAATTTACGTTTAATTCCGGGAAAACTCCCTAAAGACATCTTGTCAGTTAGTTTCAAACTATTTGAAGAAATGAAAATATTCACTCAGAGTTATAATTTACAGAATGATAGGTAAAAATGTATTCAAGAGGTCACTTACACTATGTTCTCTCTCATGCGGCACCATACTTAACACAACTGAGACCAAAGAGGCCCAATTTGAAAATTTGATTGTGTGATTCCTTTACATCATAAAATACAGACAGAGGCACACACACTACCATCACCACAACAGTAACAATTACATTATTTTTTTGGTCTTCAGGCTCAGAAATGGTTTCTTATTTCAAAGTAAATAATTCAGTTTCATCCTTTTCTTCTCCCATCCTCAATGGAGATGAACACCTGGACAAGTGCTCTCTGTAGCTACCCTGGATATTGCTGAAAGAGTTGTAGTATCTTTCATTCATGTCTCCCGAAAGCGAAGGTCACTTCTGTTCTATCACTATTCCACATATATGGTATTCCCTAAACCTTTACCCAAGTTTGCTATTTATTTTCAACTTTGGAGTTGCCCCAATCACATCTTATTGAGTAGTGAATCTCAGAACCCCAGAGAATTTATCCAAGCAAATACTCAGAGGAAAATAAAACCCATCAAATGCTTCTGAGCCCTTTAAAATGTAGGAAAAGGAAGTTCTTGACATATATAAGACAATAGAAAAACCTTAATCAAAACCATTCTTTTCTTTTCCTCCCTTCACTTATATTTGTTATTTCAAATGAAAATATACTTTTAGATGCTTTCTTAGAATTGTCCATTCTCCAAAGCATCAACAACATGTTTAAAAGAAAAACACACACCAAAAACCAAAGCAGATTAGTTTCTATATCATGGCATCAAATGTGTGTGTGGATTGTGCATGCAGACACCTACACACGCACATGCTCTCTCTTTTTCCCTTTCTCTCTCTCACACATGTACAGGCACACTCATACAAAAATTCTTTAATGCCAAGGCCTCTTATCGGCATCCCCAAGTCAGAGCGTAGAATATACTAGAATCCTGAGCTTACTTTATCCAATTCTGCAGGTTTTTTTTAGGTTGTTATAGGAGATATGTATTTAGTTAAAGCCAAAAAAATATTATTTTCACGATTTTTCTGGTTTCTTTAGGTAGACGATCCTAAAAGCAATCTCATTTATAAAATTTGCAAGTAATTTTCTAAACTAAAATATTAATCTAGGTATTTTTAGTGTTCCCTACTAATCTTTATTTGTTTTCTTCAAAAAGTATTGTTAAGGTCCAGAGAAGTAGAATGGAGAGATAGGTGGGTGCTATTTAGTATGCAGATATGGGACACATTCCAGACTAAATCAGAATATTTGTGCTAGTGTCCAGGGATGCCAAGGTCCTCCAAGATCAACATTTCACTTCAACTCACACTATTTGAGAACCACTACCATTGAAAGCATAGAACCAAAGAAAAAATGCTGCCTTTAGTTCTCATTCTAACTCCAGACCTACTGCCAGCATTTAAAGCAGATGCAACGGGTTTAAGGTTACTGTCAAGAGCAAATTTAAATAAAAGTGAAAATTAATGGAAAACTTTAAAAGGTAGAGACATCTCTCTCTCTTGTACGTTTTGAGAAGTTGCACAGGTTTTTCTGCACAAATAAGTGAGAGAGGGATCTTTTTTTATCCCATTGACTGTTCCTAGAATCCTTGTTGCAGTACCACATGTCATGTAGCAATTGGTCCCCTTGAAACATGAGCCTCTCTGAGGAGAAGGCTCCAGTACGCTACATTCTCAGGGTGGACCTGGATAGGGAAAAACTGAGTATCTATAGGTCCTAAGTTCTCACTATCTTCATTTAGTGATTCATATTAATTATGTTACTTTGCTGGCCAATTGCCAGCACTTGTTAAGATTGGAACACTATTCACAATTGCAACAATGATCACAATAGTAAAGACATGGAATCCACTTAAATGCCCATCAGTGATAAACTAGATAGAGAAAATGTGGTACATATACACCGTGGAATACTATACAGCATAAAAAAGAACTAGGTCATGTCGTTTGCAATGACATGAATGGAGCTGGAGGTCATTATCCTTAGCAAACTAACACAGGATCAAAACACCAAATACCTCATGTTCTTACTTATAAGTGGGACATAAGGGATGAGAACATATGCACGTCTATGAATCTATCATTCATCTACGATGAATAGATTCATAGACATCCATATGAATGGAAAAGGAAGAAAACACAGAGGGGTCTTTTGGAGGGGAGAGGTTGAAAGGAAGGAGAGGATCAGGAAAAATAACTAATGGGTACAAGGCTTAATATGTAGGTGATGAGATAATCTGAACAAAAAAAAAAAATCATGACACAAGTTTACCTATGCAACATACCTGCCCGTGTACCCCTGAACTTAAAAGTTAAAAATAAAAAGATCCCAAAATACTCTGTAGATTTTGTTTGCCATGTTGTAGTTTACTTTCTTCCCCACATCAACTTCTAGGTATAATGACACTGCTTTTTGTTTACGCAGTGCTTGACACAGCTTTACAAATTGCTACAGATCACATGTGAGATTCAGAGAAATAGTGTCAGGAAGACTGGGTGTATATACGATTCACAATTAACTTGGGTCAAAACTGAAGCTAAAACTGGTAAGTAACTTATGAAAGTGGCTTGAGTGTTTCAGACTCTAGATTAATGCTCAGGGCCTGTGATTCTGTGATGTTTTCTCTATTAATCTACGTAAGCAACACCCTGTTTACAAATATATAAACTGTAGGCAAATATTAATAATATTTGTAAACAAAATATACATAATATTACTCATTTACATCATTTCCTTCACTGAAATATGAGCTCCAAGATAGCTGTTTTTTCCCTCTGCTTTGTTTATTTCTCCATGTTCAATAAATAAACCTGTGAATGGCAAGTAGTAGGTATTAAAGTTTGAAAGCAAATGGCCGTCTAAATAATCATCTTTATCTTTAATTTGTCTTACTCAAAGAAACTTGAATTTTTTTCTAAGACTACATCTAAATTAATTTGATTATTAATGTCTTCTTAATGTAAGTTTAAAATATTATATATTTATACTTCTTTAAATAGTTGTAATGATTTTCTCCTCAGGATTAACATCAGTCATCTAGGGAAAACAAACTGGATGATATTTCAGGTATGTTCTAAGCTCTGACAATTTGTGACTTAAGGAGTAATTAATTTCAAACAAAATAATATATAAATGTTTAATTGTGGTATTACCAGCAGGATTCTTGAATATCATAGTTAGAGAAGCTGAAGTAATACATGAATGGTTGAAAAATATGAAAAGAAGTCTACACAGTTTCTACACAACAGAAATGTCTTAGTTTATTGGTAGAAATTTTATTTTTCTTAAGCTAAAGTATTTTTCAGTGATGTTGCTTTCTATGTTTTGTTGTTGCTGTTGGTTTTAGGTCTTTCACATTTCAGATTATGTTTGCAAACAATTAAATCAGTTCATGGGAAAACAGTTTAGAGACCTAACAGCCTTCTGTGAGCCAGAACTATTTGCATAGAGAACAAGTCAACATCAGTCAAATGCATATGAACATGTAAGAATATAGCATATGTAGCAGATAAATCTAAAACTACTATTGCAAACTGCCACTCCAGTCAATATATATCAAACATACATATCAAACATATTACCTATCATGTACTTGGATGGCTTTTACATTTCTTATTTCTCTTTTACCTGTAGAAAGTATATATTAGTGTGACTAAAATCATTGTTTTGGAAATTCAGTGGTTGCCAAGTCACTGAAAATGTAAATCTAAGTTATTAATCTATGAATTAAAGGCAGAGTAGTTTTAACCTGATTTGATCTTTATCACTTCTTTGGTGAAGTGGACGTATTTTAAACAATATATCTAGAAAGAAAAACAAGAATTAGTGAAAATATTGTATTGTGTAACACTGTGGCTTATCCAACAAAATCATATCTAACAAATTAATTTGAAAGTGTTCATTTGTGTCTATATGTGTGTGATGAGGATGTGCTCGTGTGTATATATGTGTGTGTGTGTTTAATGCAACTTACTTCCCTATGAATTGTTGGACCTTTTAAGGAATGAAGATTTGCTTCTTCTACCAATATGTCAGTCCCCATTTACATAACACTAGCAAATAAACTTCAAGCTTAAATAAGCTGATAGACATTGTCCTTAAGGTTGGATAAAGGATTTATTTATTTATTTATTTTTGAGATGGAGTCTTGCTCTTTTGTCAGGCTGGAGTGCAGTGGCACGATCTTAGCTCACTAAAACCTCCGCCTCCCGGGTTCAAGCAATTCCCCTGCCTCAGCCTCCTGGTACCTGGGACTGTAGGCATGCACCACCATGCCCAGCTATTTTTTTTTTGTATTTTAGTAGACACAGGGTTTCACCATGGCCAAGATGGTCTCAATTTCTGACCTCCTGATCCGCTGGCCTCAGCCTCCCAAAGTCCTGGGATTACAGATGTGAGCCACTGCACCCAGCCAGATAAATTTCTGAAGATCGACATGTAGATTTCTATTTGCTAGTTGTAATTGGACACCTTTCTTAATGGGGCTTTAACAAATGCATAAAGCTCAGATTTTTTGCTCAGCGTTTCCTATCCTTTGATGATGCCATGCTTCAGTAAGAGCTGTACATGTGTATCTAAGAAAAGCCTTTGACTCACTCCAGGCATGTAGAGACCTTTTGCTGTGAAACAAGATCTTTCAGTTACTTTGCATTTCTTAGGACAAAGTATAGGCATGCAAATGCCTATAGGTGCCAGGCAATTTTCATAAATTTTTGATCAAACAGGAGAAAACATTTTGGTGAAAGGGGTTCTTTGCTGGTCTATCTATATTTATATGTATCAACATATCCATAGATCTGTGTTTATTTCTATGCCTACCTTCACATTTATATCTATAAATCTATTTCTACTTCTATGTCCGTCAGTTTGTCCATCTATTTACCTATCTCTATCTATCTATCTATCTATCTATCTATCTATCTATCTATCTGTCTAATTGTAGACTTACCAACCTATGAATCAGACCCAAACCACCCTGGCCTACAATCACAAAGTTACTTTGCTGGAGAGCTACAGAGAACTGAGCTCTCCTGCTTATTATGGAGTACTTTCTCCAGTGTGTCCCAAGTCACTCATGAAATATACACATCAGGATTGTTAAGCACTCTAACCATTCTCCGTTCTAATGCATAGAAGAACACTTAAGCAAAAGTTTTGCTGAATGTTCTGGTTGATAGTTCTGTTATTGGAATAATTAAATAATAGCTGCTCAATTTATTAAATTTTATCCACAATGTGACAATCTACATCACATATTATGGTGAATAAAATTTTGCTGACAATGCTGAGAGCAAACATTAGTGTAAAACAATGCTTGGTTGAAAAACATAGTTAATTAACCATTTTAACAATTTTACTAATGTTTATATTAGATGGTTGTTCTTTTCAACAGAATTGCTTTATTAAATGAATTGGAGACCATGTGCTACTGGGTAAAGGTGGTGTTGGGGAATTATGACATCTTTCCTAAAGAGGAGCCAACTCATGTTCTTGTCATTAGGTCTAGCCAGTGGTTTATGCAGGAACAGTAGCACATATATTTTAAATAACTAAAACTTGACATTTTAAAGGGAGAAAGATACATTTACAAAACTCTGAAATAACACAAAAGAAAACAAAGAGAGTGTTGATGAAGTATTTTGACAAATGTTCTTTTAAAATATTATTTTCTCTATTCATATTTAACCTAGGGAAGTCTGAGCACCTTTTTTGATTTAACAATTTTATATGCCAGTCATTAATAGTAACATGTCAGATAAATGTAATTATTTCTAATAGTTCACTTTTTCATAAAATGAAAGAATAAATATTTATGACTTGGTAGATACCCTGTGAGAAATGTCAAAGGAAATTTTAAGATATTTTAAGGTTTTCTTTTACTTTATTTCAACTTCTATTTAGGATTCAATTTTGGGAATGCTAAGATCAAAAGTTGTCTGGACATATGATCTCTTAAGATTGAATTGCAAGAGCCTAAGTATGTTAATGGTTGTAGCTTAGCTACTAATTCAATGGGAAGACAATATTTAAGAAAATATAGACTAGTCCTTAACACTTTAGAAATGCAAATGTTCTTTTATTTTAAAGAGAATAATAAATGGCATAATAAAGTTAAAGCAAAGGGATATTTTGGTGAGAGAGACGATCTCTGCTATATGGGCAGAATATGCACAAGAGGATGTGGTAGGTTGCAATATGGCATCCTAAGATATTCAGGTCCTAATCTCTAGAATCTGTGAAGTTATCTTATATTTTGCAAGAGAGACTTCATGGATGTGATCAAACAAAAGATACTGAGATGGAGAAATGGAAAAGTTACTGTGGACAATCTAGGTTGGCCCAAAATGAAATCAAGGGGTCCTTATAAGAGGGGTGCAGAGGGAAAATTGACAACAAAAGAAAAAGGTAAAGTGACAACTGAAGTAAGATTCTACACTGCTGAATTTGAAGATGTAGGAAGGAGCCATGAGCCACAAATACAGCTCTATAAGCTAGAAAAGCCAAGGAAACAGATTCCACCCTAGACCAACAAAAATTAATGCAGCCCACTGGACACCTTGATTTTAGCTTAGTGAAACTGATTTCTTATTTCTGACTTGTAAGAAAATAAATGTCTGTTCTTTGAAATAGGGGAGGGACAGTGGGGGGTGGGGAGTTGGGGAGAGATAGCATGGGGAGAAATGCCAGATATAGGTGAAGGGGAGGAAGGCAACAAACCACACTGCCACGTGTGTACCTATGCAACAATATTGTATGTTCTTCACATGTACCCCAAAACCTAAAATGCAATAAAAAATAAAATTAAAAAAAATATTAGAGGACATTGCTATATTCTAAATAAAGAAGTGGGGATTAAAGTGTGGCTAACTGTGGCAAAATAGTAAATTTGGATGGAAGGTCTTCATGGTTTAAAATGGATGTGTGTCACTGAAGTCGTTAATGGATTCACTTGTGGTTTTCCTCAGCACGATTTTAAACCAGAGTTTCCAAATAAGGATGAGGAAATTGGTTTGAGGTAAAAATGAGACACACAACAGTCCATATTTTTTTCTTTTTTTCAAATCTTCTCTTTCAAGAAAGAATATTAAATAATATTTTTCTCATGGAGTTTGAGATGATTTAACAGATGTTTAAAAAATTCACCTCATGCTTATTTGTTTATTTAGGTAATAAAATACATGAAATTCAAAGTAACTTTGTACTCATAATTTGTGAAAACTAATTCCAGAGACAATGATAGACTCTGAAATTTTCAACAGTGTTACATGGACAGAGAATAATTCACTGTGAAATGGATACCATAAAGAATGTTTAAATATTAAATGCCTAAATAAATGCTTTTGGCACACCTGGAGAATGACATACTTGGGACATATATTGGATATTTTTCACCATCTGTGAGTATTTTAAAATACTTGGTTTTTTGGAAAGAGAAAATTGTGGAATTTGAGATCTCAAGTATATCAGCATTCCAGTCTTCACCAATATCCTTAGCATTTTCACAATTTTAAAAAATATTCTGTAGTCTAACCCAGTCTGCTAGAAATGATCCATGTTTTATTAATTTATACAATAAAATTGTACATTTTCCCATCCAACATTATTTATTATTATTAGAAGAATGTGATATACCTTAACTATTATAAAGTAACGTAAACACAAAAGGTGGGAATTTCATGGGAACCAAGGAAAGAAGAAATAAATTTCAGGATCAACTCATAGGGATAATATAGAATTTAAATTAATGACTAAAGAATTTAAATACATTTTAAAAACTTGTGTTCTGCACATTTTTATTCAAAGACAACAATACAGTCTCTCTCTTCTGATCTGTTGGCTTATTAATAAAGAGACATTTTTACCTCAGGGGACAATATATAAATTGTATCCTCTGAATACAACTATTAGGAATCAATATAACACAGAAAAGAAGACTAGCCACTAGTGGAAACCTTTCAGAAATTAGCCCACCATTTGAAGTGACTTATAAATATTTCTGCAAAAATTTCATGAGAAACATTCTAATCTAAAAGTAGCTAAAGTGAAGGCATTTCATCTCTGTACAGTGAGGGGGCTGGATTCGAAGATCATCCCTCTCATCCCCAGGAATTATATCACATTCATGCCAAATACACAGAGAAAGGGAGAAACAGGATACAGGTTCAGAAGCCAGGTTAGAAGAGGCAGAGTCACATAAGAGGTGAATAGTAAAAGGAAATCTGTGGCACTTTGCAGAGTCCAGGCCAATTTTTAGGGAGTGAGTTGTGTGGTGAGGAGCTCAGGCACCAGGGCTCAAAAGGAATGAGGAATGTGAACAGGGAGGCATGGAACAAGATAAATGAGCAGTGACTGAATGGGCCCCAGAGAGGAAGAAGCAAGATTACTATGGTTACAAAGCAAGTTATGTAACTGTTGGTCCAAGCACTATGTGTGACTTTTGTCATAGTGCATGCAAGTGGGGAAGCCCTAGGTTTATCCAATAAGGCATACTTGTGGCTTTGGGGTTGGGGTTTGGCCAAGACAAGTGTTACAGATGCCTGCGGTACAGGCTTACACATACTTACCCTTCTTCATTTCCAATTACAACAAAGCATATTGGAATAACATCAGGTACTGAACCATGTGTTCTATGTTTGGTATTTCTTAGCTATTAAATTCTATGACTATTTTTACTCAAACTTAAACTGTTATCAGACACTTGGTAGTGTTTTGAAACATTCACTCTTTGAATTCCCCATGGCATATGGAAATAATTTGTGTAAAGATAATGCATTATTTCTTGCTTATGAATTTGTAGGGATTTTCTTAAAAATAAATGATAGACTCATCTCTTAAACTTTTTGAAAACTTGTTGGCAATATTTAGAAAGCCACAGTTACATTTTGATATAGTGAGCTAATTTCAATTTTGATAAATATATTATAACTTGTAAACATTATGATTATTTCCCATTTGGAAAACTCTTTTGAATATACGTTAGTAGTAGCCAAATAAGCACAGTGGCTTGATTGTATGTGTGCTATTGTATCAAATTCTTTCAACTTCCAACTGTGAAAATTGTATAAACCTGAGGATTATAAATATTTGTATGAGATGATTAATATGTGCCAGATGCCCCACCATGAACTTTACATGATTTGTCTCACTGTCATGAGAACATTGGGCATGATGAATGATATTGCATTATTCCCATTTTGCAGATATGGAAACTGAATTCTAGAGATGTAATGTAACTTGTCCAAAGTCACCATGTTGCTAAGAAGTTTCTTCTGTGGGATTGAAGACTTGACAGTTTGAATTCTAGACCTGACATATTAGCTTCCGCAGATTCCATTCCCATTGTTCTCATGTTCACTAAACTCTACTACTGACACAGGAAAAAGGTTCAAGGGTGCTTTTTTGTAAGACTGTGATGATGGAGGTATTTATTTTAGCAGAGACCTTTATCTTATGATAAAATCCTCTGGAGACTAGGGAGTAGAGACAGCTAATTTTGCTTTGCCCCCTGACGCTTGACTCTGGAAGTCAATATAAAGCACATGCTTCTGAGTTATTCTCTCTAACAGATGAGAATGATGGGTTACTTACAGAACAGTTCCCACCAGTCACTGGTTGGGAGTACCCCAGGTGGATATTAAAGCTTATCATTTCAAGGATGCCTGGCATGTGAGCAGAGTGGTCTCTGAATTTAGAGAATATCATCAGGTATGTTGATGCAAATATTAGAGTTGGACACAACTATTATTGTGTCCACAGTAATGATATAGTAAAAGGGATACAGTCGGGGCAGCAAAGCATCACCCAAATTGTTAAAATGGCCCTTCTAAGGCTGGGCGCAGTAGCCCATGCCTATAATCTCAACAATTCGGGAGGCTGAGGTAGGTGCATTGCTTGAGCCCATGAGTTTGAGACCAGACTGGACAACATAGTAATATACCATCTCAATAAAAAGTTAAAAAATTTTTTAAAAAATTAGCCAGGCCTAGTGGCATGCTCCTGTAATTCCAGCTACTTGGAAAGCTAAAGTTGTCGGCTAACTTGAGCCTGGGAGGCTGAGGCTGCAGTGAGCCATGATGGCACCACTGCACTCCAGCCTGAGTGACAGAGCAAGACTCCGTATCAAAAAAATAGAAAGTCCCTGTGTATTGAAGAAAACAGCAAGTTAGAGGAGTTCATAGTGAAGGTTGCTGCCTTTGCTGCCATAGAGCAAAAGAGTAAGACATTGCAGCACACGGTCTACCTACCAACAAATAGCAGATGCTGCTTTGCTACGTGTACATATTTTGAATTCTTTTTCTATTTATTTTTTGGCTATGCCCTCAGGACTATTGTGTCACCATGATCTACCATAATGTACACAATTCATGTCTGTTGAAAGAAGAATATAGTGCACATAAGTAAGCATCCTAAAATTCATAGCTAGAAATGATAATTGATTCATAGGGATTAAATGGAAGGATTCAAATTTGCTTTTTGATGGTGTAAAGACACACAATAGAGGAAACTACTTTGCATGATTCAATTAAATATATGATTAAATTCGCTGGTTTGACTCAGATCTTACCCTAGGATGAAGAATGCTGGCCAGCTGAAATGGGAACCAGGAAGCTCCTGGGGCACCACTTTATCCCCAAGAAAGGAAAACACCCTCGTGAATTACTGGGGGTTGACTATCTAGGAAAACGTTAACTATCGCCAGGGTTTCCATTCAGAAGTTAATAGAAGTTACTGAGTGACTGAAGGAGAAGTAACTAGCATTGATAATAACTACCATATGTCAACAAGCATGCCACACAGTTCACGTGCATTCACATGTTGGGTCCTATACCCATCAGTTCCATGAAGTTTCTGTTTTGCATAGTGAGGAAACCCAAAAAAGTTACATATATATTCCCAAGGGCATGGAATAAATACTTAGCAGATTAGGTTGCTTGTCTAGAAAAAGCATGTGAATTTCAGTGTGTTTGACTCTAAAACCCATGCTATTTCTAACCACTCTTGATTCCTTATAGATCACTATTTCATTCTGAACTCAGGTGAAAATACGGTATAATATTAAAAACCAAATGTTTCCTTCTAACATACAAAGAAAACACACACACACACATACACACGCACTGTGTAATAAAGTAATATATGAGACTCCATTTTTGATGTTCGACTGCTGAAAGCTTTTGAGTCCCATCATGTTCCTTTCCCTTTCGGCCTTGCTTATGTGAAAGCTAATAAGAAATCTTGGGTTCTACCTCTGTTGGCTGTGGAAAGGTTAAACCACGTAAGTCCCAGGCTGAGTGGGGACCCTTTCACCCCAGCCCCATCCCCTAACTACTATAGAAACTACAGAGCTAGTCTCTCCCCGCTTCCTCAGCCGTTTTTTGCACTGTCGAGAGTCCACCTTGCTCTCCCGGGAGCCCCATTGAATCAGTAACAGACACCTTTTCAAACCTTCCTTATGCATTGTGTAACATCATTTTGTGAACCAAATTTTGGATGACGGATCCACTCTCCTACTACAGGTGACCACAGCATTTGGCATAGCAGTCAGAGTGTCTACCTGGTGACCATCACCACTGGGGATCTTTCTTCTCTGGCCTTGGCTTCTTAACTAGATTCACTCCATGCCATCAAGCTTCTGCTTTGAGTTGTGCTGTTTTGTGCTGGATCTGCTGAGTCCTACTGAGCTTCTTACAGCTTTTGCTGACCTAAATATTAAGTCTCAAGGATTAGCTCTTAGGGACAGGAAAATGGGAGTAGGGCCCTCTTTCAATGGCCCTGGGTCATGTGTATTGGCCCAGACTTCTCTATGTGTTCAATTGATTCGTGTTTTTCAGTGACAGCATATTTTTTTTTACTTTAGCCAGGCTCAGGGTAGCAACTCTTACCCTGTGTTTCCGTTTGCTTCAACCAGGCATTGACTGAAACCCATGCTGTAGAGTGATCGGGGAAAGACTGATGCTCTGTGTGGTATATAAGTTCATTGGGTGGTTGCTTGTAGAGGAAAAGCATGTATCACGTGACATGTAGATGCAGCACTTTTAAAAGCAGATGGTTAACTAGGACTCTGCAAATTACCTTTGCTGCCTAATCCTCTGACAAAGTTCCTGATTCTCAGGGTTATAGGGAATACACCTATGATGTGCCCATGGCACAGCTAAGGGATTAGTTCAAACCTGACTTAAGTATACAACCCTGAAACCCAGAAAGTGTCTATTGCCACAGGAAAGGTTCCTAACTCTGAAGGTGCGCATTTGGTTGCTCCTTGAAGTATATTCATAAATGATAAGACAAACTAGAAAAAAACAGAAAGAAAAAACACCTTAGACACAAGGTGCAGAAATAAAATCTAAAATAAAGGTTCACAATCTGACTCAATCAAAAATCCAAAATTTACCAAGAAATTTTATGTAGGAATCCAACAAAATAAGAGTAGTTGGCTTTTGTGGCTCTACAGCATAGGTTCTAAATTAACTTTAACATCTGCTCAAATGCACCAGTTGGTGAACTTTCAATATTTGAGTAGCTACTGAAGTGCACATTGTAGTTAAATTTATGACCCCACTATATTGAAACAACGGTCTCCCCTATAATCTTTGAAGCATTCCTGGATATAAACTAGATAAAAAGAAACATGCCTCACCTTAACCACTGGGCTATTGCCTTTTCAAAATTCCTTACAATCATAATGCCCATTGCCCTAGAATAGTGGGGATAGAAGCTTCCATTCAATAAATGTAAAATTAAAATTAATTAAATATTTGCCATTTACAAATGGCTAGAAAAAAAGTGAGATTCCATGGGCCTTCTCCTTCCAAGTTAAAAATAATCAGTAAATATCAATAAAAATTAAAACAAGGCCTTCAAGAGCTGAACCCATTATGCAAGACCTATTTAGAGATGGGATGTTGTCCCACCAGTCTCTCTTTAGTAATTCAACCTAACCTGTCCTTTAACTTAGCAAGCATGAATGGCACCTAATAGTGCATTACTCAATGCTCTGGTTTTATTCATTAAGGTCCCAATGTGCAGTTGTCTTGAAATTGCCAATTTCAACCAATCAGCAACTAGCAAACCCTTTGCAGTCATAGATTTAACTAATATGTTCTGTTCCTACTTCAAGTCTCTCAGCCAGTTTGCCTTCACCTCTGAAGAGCCTAATGCGCCTTTATCCACTACACACGCAGTACTGCTACAATCCTCCCATCACGCAAAATTTTTGTAGGCATGTTCTTAATCACATCCAGCTTTCTCCAGGAACGTAGGTATGACACTATAATGATGACATTATCTTCCAGGGAGATTTGTTTGACATACTCATTCAGGACATACAAATACACACAAAGGAGCTTGCAGAAAGAGAACAGGCCAGTGCCACACAAATAGTACCAGAGTTCACAACCTCCAAGATGCCACAAATTTCCAAAAATTATTTGATAAACTATCCACTCTATCCCTAACACTGTATCCCTAACAGCTACCCCCAACACGATCAACAAACAGCACCCACAATGTTTTTTAAAGAAGGCAAACATCTTTTAGGCCTTTTGGGGTTCTGGAGGCAACATATTCCTCAGTTAAAAATTTTACTTAAGGCTTTTATAATGTTACTGGTAAATCAGCCCACCTCAATTACAGCATCCTACACTAAAATGCTCCAAAATCCATCCACACTGCAAGACAGCAGACATTTCCATTAGGGGCCTGTTAGAGACTCTTTTACTGTAGAGGCTCTATTAACATCCGGTTTAGCTTTCTGTGGTCTTTGGACCACCCAAAATAGCCATAAATTGCCTATGAATGTCTACCATAAGAAGTTGTCCTCTTTGGCTCCACCATACTTACCCTTAGAATGGCCATTACTGGCTGCATCTAGGTTTTCCTGAAAACAGAGGCTTGCACAGGCCCTGAATCCATGACTCTTCATAACTAATTGTGCTTATATCTTGCATTATGAAAGCTGTACCCCACTTTGCCAGGCATGGTGGCTCAAGCCTGTAATCCTAGCATTTGGGAAGGCTAAGGTGGGAGGATTGCTTGAGCCCAGGAGTTCAAGACCAGCCTGGGTTATATAGTAAGACCTCCCCTCTACAAAAAAAAAAAAAACAAAAAAAAAAACTCCACACATGGTGGCAAGTACCTGTAGTCCTAGTAACTCAGGAGGCCAAGTGCAGAGGATTGCTTTAACCCACCACGTTGAGGCTGCAGTGAGCAAAGATCATACCACATTTCACACCACTGCATTTCAGCCTGGGTGACAGAACAAAGCCTTGTTAAAAACAAGAGTACCCCACAAGTTCCGTACAACCACAGAGGTTTCCTCCTAGAAGATGGAATAAAATGTGGGTGCCCTGGCATACCTCATCTGGAGGAATAGGGCCCCTTCCATCCTCCTCCACAATATCTTTGTAGATATTACGGTTCCACAGGAAGATCTCTCTGTTCTTAATACCTTGGCCATAATGGAGTGAGCAGAAAAGGGACTTCATGTGCTTGCATGAACACCAGCAACATCATCAGATGTGATGGGGATTTCTGAAGGGTAATTACTCATCATCCCTTTGTCAGGATGTCCCTGACACCAAGATAGGATCCAAAGGTCAGCACAACTATCTGTACTTTAGGGATGTCATCTTAGCATTGACTATCCTTCCAAAAATTGGCTCCATCAGCACATTTTTAAATGTGATTGGTCATTGACTGTGGACTGTCTACCTCATCTAGCAATAGCAGCAAAAAACGACATTGCATATCCCAACTGCCTCTTTTGATATAAAGAGCTCTGATGATCTCCTGCTTCACAAATATACAAAAAATTAAAAATCAGACATGTCCTGCACATGCTAAAACCATGATACAAGCCCTCGTGAAGATATTGCCTAGTCTCTTCAGAGTTTCAGAGACTATTGATAGTGAGCAAGGCATTCATTTCACTTTCAAAGCTATACAATACCGGACTCTTAAATGATACATTCAATAAAACATTCACCTCCCATACCAGCCTCAGGCAAGAGGGCTATAGAGCATGATGATGGCTTATTTAAAGAAGTTCAAATTCAGTTAGCTGAAAGATTGCACATTAGCTACTAGCAAAATATCAGGTGAATTGCAGTAGAGTCAGATTCTGTTTTTAGTGTTTGACTGCTGGCAGCTTTCAAGCCTGAGCATTTCCCATTCCCCTCTGCTCTGTGTCTGGGCGAGCTGATAAGAAAGCCTCATGCTCTCTCCTTGGCGCTGGTGGGAATTTTAAACCACACAAGCCCCAGCACGTGCAAAGGACCCCTCACCCTGACTTCATCACCTATCAACTATAAAAACCCTAAAGCCAGTCTTTGTTCTCTGTTTTATCAAGAAATTCATGGACTTGCTTGGGAGGTCATTCCTTTCTCCTCAGAAATACTTATTATGTGAGTAATAAACCTTTTAATACTCTCTTGGTAAGTCTGTGACATCATCAATCCTGATATCCAAACAAAATTTTGAGTTGGGAGAGGAGGGCTCATTTCACTTCTGTGGGATGACCACAACAAAATGCACTTCTGTTATTTTGACATACAATATTTGGAAGTCGAGTCTCTGGCATTATAATATAGTTTGATTGTATTACCATTACCAAAAAGCCTTAAATCTTTTATGAAAGCTTATCTTGTCATATACAGTCTCCAAACTGCAAAATTCTAACTAAAACCGCTCAGAGCAAACTTTTCTTGCACCTAACATATGGTCTTTCTGATATGGCTGGCTACGTGTTGCAAAAAGAAAAAAAAATACATTGTCCCCTGTTTTGCAATTCTTTTCTGCATGTGTTATACAAAATTTAAATTCCCAAACATTTAAAAATGTTCATCTTAATCAAAGCAGCAAAGTCCTAATTGGTTTTGCATTTAGTCCTGAAAAAAAGAAACTTTCCATGGTTTATTTTCCCAAGGTTTAATTGCCAATCCATATTACATTTAGTATGTATTATATAGAAAATACATTCTTCCAAAAGTATTTATACTTAGAACTAACTCACATATACTTCGGAAAAGTCATCTGGTAGTCAAATTTATTTAAAAAATTTGCTTTTTATTTTTTTCTTGTAAACCTTTGTAACCTTTGTTGAGGAATAAATCCTAATTTCCTAGTATTTGTAGACAATGGCATTTGTGAATAGCATCCAGACTTTACCTATGAAGCCAGGGTGGGTGGTAGTTTACCTCCAAGGGTAATATCCTGCTTGTGGAAGTTTCGGAATCTGGGAACTATATTAAATCACATACCTTAAGGGAGAGTAGCATTTTTATAAAAACCTTGTTGAGAGAAGGTAGGGTTATGTTTCAGACATCAACAAGGAAGTTTAGGTTAAGGAGAAATAAAATGGGAGAAAGAGTGGCGGATTCTAGCTGACGTCATCAAATGCAGAAAAGAATTGAGCTCTATGCCCAGAAAACTGCTGCTGAGAAGTAGCATTGTGACAACTAAGTGTGTGGTGAAGGTTCTCACTCATATGAGGCCCAGGGGCTGTGTCATCCCAGTGTTGGTGACCCTGGAGACATGCCTTGTTTTGACATTGAGGACAGGCGGAGTGAGAAGCAAACCTCCCAGCTTAGGCAATCTTCTTGGTTTCCTGAGAATCACTTCTAGATTTAAACTCCTTTCAGTTTTGAGAAAAGAGAGATTTTATTTTATCCTTTTTTTTTTTTTTTTTTTTTTACTGTAAAAGAGTGCGCTCTTTCTAAAATAATTATTAATTTTCTCTTTCTGACTTTTCTCAACAGAGCTAGATGCTTTGTATGGCTTTCAGTTTCGGAAACACAGGCACACACTTGGGCACACACACACTTCATTAACATAATCTCCATAAATGTTTATTACTCTCCTTGCCTCATAGCCTTTTCTGAGGTTAGAGACAGTCATCTTTGGAATCGTCACCTATGACACAGCATTTGATACACAAATATATTCCTGTGTGGTGGTGTGATCTTATTCAAAAGGTAAGCAGACTTATATGAGATGATAGAATGGTTTTAAACAAGACCCTCTCTTGTAACCAATGCCAGCAATTTTGTCTTTATGGCACTGTCTTATTGTAACTAAATACAGCTTCTCACTTGCCACATTTTACCTTATATAATAATATTATATCAAAATTAATCACTAAATAACAAGTTCCTCTTTGGTGGCAGAGATTGCATCAGATCCATGTTTGTATTCCACACAGTGCATTGTGCAAAGATGCATTCATTAAATGCTCGGTTTGATATTCCTTCAAAACATATTTTTGAACACTATTAATTTCCTAGTGCCTATGCTAAATAAAATTACTATCTCTGCTTAAAGAATGCAACACAATTCCTTGCACATCATAGATACTGATGAATTGTTTGCTGAATGAAAGAATAAATACATTGGTTGACCTGGCAAAGTACAGAAATACAATTTAAAGTACAGTAAGTATGACCATGAAAACACAGAATCATGATGCTTTTCAATCGAAGAACTGAGAATTTTGTATGTGGCTGTAGAAAAACCAAAAAATCTTGAATGAATAAGTAATATTTAACAACATCCACATACGAGTTTCAAGGAATAAATGTAGAAAAGGGTATTCAGGGAAAAGTCAGTGGTGGGGTTTTCCTACAGTTATGATGCATGCATGAGAGGAATGAGAAAAGCTGCCTTTAGAAAATCAGGATGGAAATTGTTAGGAAAAACAAAAATAGTTTACGAATATTAAATGCCTTAATTTTTTATTTGTTTTGTTTTGTTTTTGAGACATAGTTTTACTCTTGTCGCCCTGGCCAGAGTGCAATGGTGTGATCTCCCCTCACTGCAATCTCTGCCTCCTGGGTTCAAGCAATTCTCCTGCCTCAGCCTCCTGAGTAGCTGGGATTACAGGCGTCCAACACCACATCCAACTAATTTTTGTATTTTTAGTAGAGACAAGGTTTTATCATGTTGGCCAGGCTGGTCTTGAGCTCCTGACCTCAGGTGATTCGCCCATCTGAGCCTCCCAAAGGTGGCTCATGCTGGGATTACAGGCATGAGCCACCATGCCTAGCCTGAACAGCTTAATTTAATTTTTTGATATTTGCTGTATGATGATACAGAGTAAACTTAATTGTTAATATTCCTTAAAATTATTTTACTAGTCTGTAAAAATCAAAGAACAAACGCAACTACTTTCTGATTGTTGGTAGCTATTTTGTTGAAAAGGCTCTGGATTTGATGTGATACAAGCAAAAAGTAAAAGAAGATGTTACATTTCTCCACCACATTCCATTTAACTCCCTTTTAAAAAACTATTTGAATAACTTTTATTCGGTCTGATATAACTAGAATCTCAAAGATCCCCTATCCTGAACCAATTCACACAGACTTTGTTCTTTAGAGGTCCCTTCAGGAATCCAGGCAGTCCTCTGTAGTGAGACGACCAGCCTGGCTCTTTCAAACAGACTTAGTTCATAGGTAAATTCTCAAACCTTTGTCCCACCAGCAGGGGAAGCTCAGCTCACTCCAATGCAGACTTAACTCTTGTGCAGACAGAAAGTATCAGTTCCAGGCACAGTTGCCTGGCATCAAGACTCTTTTCTTGGCAAAAGTCACATGTTAGCTTCTCAAGCTCTAGAGAAAATATACCAAGCTTTTTGAAGAGCAGCTTTCGCAACCCCTACCCCTTATCTGGAGGCGGAGGGAAAACACCGCCTCCTTTACATGCCCCTGATGTTCCAGGAGAATCCTCAGCCTCTGCTTTGCTGTCCATCCTCATCCTGTAGGTAAAGCAGCTCTAATGCAGCTCATTAGAATGCCCTTCAAAGGTGACCTGACACCTCATTCTAAACCACGTGTCCTATTTTTTGTCATTTTGGGGGATGTCTATGAAACTGGAAATTTAAGGAAATGCAAGCCAGAACCAGCACTATGAAACCCACCTGTGTAAGGCTTTACAGCATCAGTGGCTTTTCTCTTTGTCTGTTCCTGACAGCCCATTGACTGATAATCTCTTTACTTTCACATATATAATATATAATCACACATACATATAATCCCTTTATTTCTTACTTTCACGTAATATATAATCACATGTATATATATAATCTCTTTATTTTTACTATAAACTCTGATGTGGGCCTTGCCATTAACTAAATAATGCCTTGCTTTTAGATGCGCCAGGGAGCTTTAGGGCAGACTATAAATAACAGGTATTGATAGCACTTACATAATTCTGAAGTCAGTCTGAAAAGTCTCTCCCTTCCAAAAAAATGAAGTGTTTTCTGATGGGGATTAATAATCTCTTTCATTATAGATTTGAATATTAAGTTTTATGAGTGGAGCTCTATTCTCCTCCCCGTTCCACAGATAGCCACATCTTCTCATACAGCGGTAATTGCATCCCCAAGACACAGTGGTGACAGTGAAGGCCAGGGGAAGCGAATTTGGCGATGTTGGATGTCTGGTCATCAGGGTTGCTTTTAACCCCAGCCAAGTGGATATTGTCGTCATTAATGACACTTTCATTGATATCAATTATATCATCTCCATGTTCCTGTATGATTTCATTCATGGCAAATTTCAGGGCATTGTCAATGCTGAGAAAAGGAATCTGGTCATCAATGAGAATCCCATCTGCATCTTCCAGGAGTGAGATCCCACCAAAATCTAATAGATGATGCAGGTGCTGAATATATTGTTGGGTCCACTGATGACTTCACTATCTTGCAGAAGGCTTGGGCTCACTTAGAAGGTAGAAGTCAAAGAGTCATCATCTCTGGCCCTTCTGCTGATTCTCCTCTGTTTGTGATATGTGAACCATAAATAGTATGAAAACAACCACATGATTGTCAGCTGTGCCTCTGGCCTCATCAACTGCTTGGTCCCCTTGCCAAGGTCATATGTGACAACTCTGGCATCATGGAGAGACTCATAACTGCAGTCCATCACTGTTACCCAGAAAACACTGGATGGTCCCTCTGGGAGACAGGTGTGATGACCATGGGGTTCTCCAGAACATTATCCCTGCATCTACTGGCACTGCCAAAGCTGTGGACAGGACCATCTCTGCTGAATGAGAAGCTCATTATCATGGTCTTCTGCAACTATTGACAGTGTGTCAGTTGCAGAACTGGCATGCTTTCTGAAGAGAGTTGCCAAATATTATAACATCCAAAAGGTGGTGAAGCAGGCATTAGGGGACTTCCTCAGGTGCATGCTGGCCTACACTGAGCACCAGGTTTTCCCCATCCAACTTTAATAGTGACACCCACCCTTCCGCCTTTGATATTAGAGCTGGCATGGCTCTCAAAGACCACTTTGTCAAGCTCATTTCTTGGTATGGCAATAAAGTTGGCTATAGCAACAGGGTGTTGGACCTTATGGTCCACACGGCCACCAAGGAATGAAAGCCCACTGGTCCACCTGCTTGAGAGAGAGTATGAGAGGGAGAGATAGGTACTCAGTTGCTGGAGTCCTTGCTCTAACTCAGCCCCATTCACACTGAGACTCTCTCCTTTCTGATGCAGTTTTTAACCCAGAACCCCTGAAGAATGGGAGTCTTACATTTTGGCATGTACTATCAATAAAGTATCCTGCCAAGAAAAAAAAAGACCACCTAATATTTATCAAGTGAAAACTATGATGCAAGGAGCAAGCAGATGGGAACTCCCATTGCGCTGGACTTGAAATCTTTTATATTTTGTTAATACCAGTGAGTGTCAGCAAGCTCTTTCATTCAAGCTTTGGCAGGAGGTGTCCAGGTCACAATGAGATAGCAAAGAAAAAGACAGAAAAGGAAGCACAGAGTTAACTAAGATGGATCCCAGAAATATGTGAATAGTCAGAAAGAACAGAGGGGCTGCAGGAAAAAAAAAAAAAAAAAACCTGGTCATTGTTCAGCCCGTGTAAGCCACAGTAATACTGCTATCCAGATATCGGCTAAGCAACACTTCTCTTTGATATTTAGATAAAATTAGCTCAAGCTCTTACCCCGAGTCCTGTGGGAAGTCCTGTCGCCAATTCTTGCAGGGATTAGAATTCTCTTGGTCATTTTTGACAGACGATTCTACTTCTGTGAAACTCAGATAGCTTTTCTCGCAAGGCTTTGTTTATGAAGCAGTAGTCATTGAAAATTTAAGAAGATCAAGATCGTTTTTATCTCAGCAAGGCATACCGTTTAAATTGATCTTAGATATTTCAGTTACAGCCTGTGGCTGCTCCTCCATCTAGGATTTTTCCAATGATTACTTTCTGTACTGCCTTCAGCTTCCTGATAAAAGTTCTTTCTTATCCCTCTGTGAAGGCTTAAAAATCACAACCCCCCAAAAGACACCTGCGTCTTAAGTCCCAGATTCCCAGAACCTGCAAATGTTACCTTATGATGGAAAAAAATAAAAAATAAAAACCATGATTAAGATTATCCTGTCTAGATGGGCCTTAAATGCAATCACCTGCATTTTTATAACTGGGAGCCTAGGGCAGAACTTACAGGCAGTCACACAGGAAAGAAGAGGATGTACGGATGGAACACAGAGAGGTTTGAAACTACTTGCCTTGAAGATTTGAGTGATGTGACCACAAGCAAGGAATGTTGGAATCCATCTGAAACTGGACGAGGCAAGAAATAGATTATTCTCTAGACCCTCAGAAGGAGTGCAGCTCTGCCAGCCACCTTGATTTTGGACCTCTAGCCTTAAGAATTCTGAAATCATTTACTTCTGTGGCTTTATGCCAAAGCCTTGTGGGAATTTGTCACAACAGCCACAGGAAACTAATACACTCTCATATCTCTCTTACCTCTCTCATGCTTCTGCTCTCCCTACTCTCTTTCACCCCTAGTTTCTATTTGTTTACTGTATGAAGTTAACTGTCTGTTTGTGTATATCCTGGTTGTCAGAATGTCCACCTTTGCAGATCTACATCTGAAGTGCAGAATGACCGACCCACTAACCGTGTAAAACGTTTCTAACCATTTCAACAACTGTATTCTGAAATTTTGACTAGATTCATTTCTAGGTTATAGTTTCCCTGCATAAGCACCATCCCTGCCCCACCTTGAGTTCTTCTTGGTAACATGGTAGCAGAGTGCATCTGAGGCAAAAAAAAAAAATTCACTGTTTTGGTTACAACATATATGAAGATTGGGAATCCGGATGAAACTTCCTTACAAATATAACAAGTTGGCTTTTAAAAATACTTCAAAAGAATGGGTAATACAACCATACATCAGATAATCAGAATAAAAGGTAAAAATCTCAGCAGATCACACACATATATATCACATTTAATAGAGACACAACTAATTGTGCAAACTTCCACAAACCCCTCATGAGAGGAGAGACTGAATCAAGTCTACACTCACATCGTATTGCAGCTTGAGATTAATTGTAATGTTCAGTAACTGACTGAAACATTTTTGTATTTTGGTAATACTTAACATATTGTGGGTTTATCAGAGTGCAATTCACAAAAACACCAAAGACACTTGTTAAACATTCAGATTGATTCAACCTGGACTTGAATCAGACACTCTGACAGAGAGAACTAACAGTTTATATATTTTAACAAATTAAAATTCAGAATCACGCATCTTCAGAGAGTGAGTAAAATATTCCATTTTGTTATACATCTCTGTTTAAGGCTCCTACCTTCCACCTTAGGCAACACCTTAATTGGAATGGACTGCTGTTTCTCTCTACATGAAATAGCTACCCAGTTTGAGGTGGGTTAACTCTTATTTAATCTACTTAAATTGCTACCCATGTGACAAAGAAAAAAGAAGTCTGAGATGATTTTCAAGCCCTCATAAAAGACATCCACAAATCACTCATATAAAACTGAATAGCATAAGCTGCTGAGCATACCAGTGGAGTCAAACCTAAAAGAAGCAAGAGGGAGTGTGTTCCAAACTACCTCTGCTCTTGATATATTTTTTTGTTTTCCTTTCAAAAGGCTCAGACTGAAGGCCACTGCTGCTGGCTCTCTAGATGATTTCTGAAAATCCTGAGGTGCAGTGTAGGAAAGGCAATACTCTCCCAGGTAACTAGAGATGCAACCTCACAGGGGGCCACCAAACAGCTTTTTACTTCTGAGCTGATGGGTTATTTTGGAGACCAAAATTATATAACATAACCTGATATTTCCAGCTAAGGGGGAAAATAGGTATTTTGTATCATTCATTACAGTAATACTATTTCTCGACTTAAGGAAGTTAAAAAACATAAATTTTGGTTCATTTCATTTTTCGGATACAGCATTTGCTTTAAATAGAATATGCTAAAGTCTGGTCAAGAAGTAGACAGGGTTGATTTTTAAGCTCATCATATTACAATAGATTCGTTTTTATTTCTTAAGTGATAACTCTTTTACATGATGTACGTATTTGGAATTTTATTGTTTACTGGTTTTCACAGCTATCTGTAACAATGCACAAGGAAATAATATCTATCAATGATGAGCTCTATTTCTTCAACAGTCAAGCAAGCTTGGCAAGCTACACTCTGTGGAGAGGAATAGACTTCCATTTCACCAGGAATCACCGTAAGTTCTATTTCGTTGTCACTGCTTATATGAAGTAAAAATGAGTGCCTATTAGGAGATTCATTAACTTTCAAAATATAAACTAGTCCATGTGCAGTGGCTCACGCCTGTAATCCCAGCACTTTGGGAGGCCGAGGCGGGCGGACCACGAGGTCAGGAGATGGAGACCATCGTGGCCAGCATGGTGAAACCCAGCCTCCACTGAAAATACAAAAATCAGCTGAGTGTGGTGGGACGTGCCTTCAGTTCCAGCTACTCGGGAGACTGAGGCAGGAGAATGACTTGAACCTTGGAAGTGGAGGTTGCAGCAAGCTGAGATCTCGCCACTGCACTCTAGCCTGGCAACAGAGCGAGACTCTCTCTATCTCTCTCTCTCTCTCTCTCTCTCTCTCTCTCTCTCCCCATACATACACACACTTATGTATGCGTATATATATATATATTTGTGTACAAGCTGCTTGTCTTTTTCTTTAAATCTTCGTAGAAGGACACAAATTGTTTATAAAAGCTTAATGGTTTCTTTACCTGAGAACTAACCCTCCTATTTCACTGTTGTTTTTATTACATCGGGGAGTAAATCACGCACCAACAACATGTTTTTATGGCAACCTTCTTGTCAGAGAAGGCTTGTTTTGCTTATCATGAGATGTTCAGGAAATTAACACTCTGCTGCTCTGAAAGGGTCCTCAGACAGCCCAGATTGAAGAACAGATTGCCTCTGCAATTCCTCCATTCCTTTGTCACACCTTAATAATTATGCACATTAAGCACCAAAATGCCTCCTATTGTGCACTGCTCTGGATCAGGGTACCACAGAGGAAGCCAACGTGAACACAATGGATCAGGAGTATTAACCAGATCCCATCTTTTATCAGGTCATGTGTACCAGCCAATGAATTGAAATTAAAGAGCAGTACTTGAAAGGAGCACTTGAAAAAAATGTTCCCAACTTGATTATTGGAAAGAAAAAAAAATACAATGAAATAAAACTGGAGACATTATATATATTTTCATTGTATAAACCTAAACGAATGACCTATAATAGTCTCTAAGTTAAAAAGGAGCACAGGAAAACATCTCTTTTACTTTAAAAATAATAATAATAAAATTTAAAAATAACTTCCTTGGATCAAAATGGAATGATAGGAAATATTAAAATTCAAAGGTAATAAGTTGATACTTCAATAAATTTATCCTGTGAATTAAATTTGTGCACAGCCATCAAGAAATTGTAAAATAATTATTTGGTTTAAGATATCAGATTCTTGTTTTTATATAATTTTTTATTAATATTAAAAAACAAAAGCAGACAATCTGGTATTCACATTTTCTCTGATAATATTTACTGAAGAAGCATTTTTGCTCCCTACCTTCTATAGCATTTATGCACAAATTTTGGAGTCATTTCTTGCTAGTTATACATTGGAGACCAATGGTAACTACTGTTTAAAATAGTAGGTATGCTACTGGATTTCTTGCTATCATAGTAATAGGTAACACAAAACTACACATTGCTCAGATAATTATTCAGAATAATTCGTATGCCAAGTTCCCCTTTAAAAAATTAAAATCATTTTTAGTTTGACAATGTATTCGTTTAGCACTTTTTTTTTTTTAAATTTAAATGAATTCAGTGCCTCAGAAAACTGCAGGATTGACAGACTTTTGGAGAGGAGGCTTTTGTTTATCCCTCAAACGAGGACAGCATGGGCAGCAGCAGGGGAGGCTTCCACTTTTAGGCAGGTGGAACTCTCAAAAAAGAAAATTCACACTCCTGTCAATACCATTTAAAGTTCTCACTTACACCAGTTTCACATGAAATAAAGCATTTTGTAGTTGTGACTCACATCTCACTCTTCTTCCCATGCTAAACTAAAGTTTTCTGGCCAATTCTGGAATTAATATAAATCTGCCCATGTCTCTGGCTCAGGGTGAGAGCCTGCAAAACTAATACCACCATTTCTAAACTCCGATAATGTGTCATCTTTTATCTCTGAAATTCATCCTCAGTCTGACTGGAAACAGTTTAAATAAACTAGAGAGAGGAGGTGGTCAAGGGGAATCTGGTTTGTTTCATGTGTATGGACGTAAGAGATATTTATTTAATCCAACAACAGTATTTATTTCTCTCTTCCTAGATGTGATTGCTTCAAAAAAACATCATGCGGATTTTTTTCTAGTCTCTGAAAAGATAATTGTTCTCAGGAGAAATTCTGTAAAAATGTCTACTACCTACTAACCTCCATTACTAAAGTTTTCAGCTGTCTGCTCTTAGAATTTCTTATTTTACATTATTTTCTGCTCCTAGGCTCCTGGAGATGAGCTCTATCCACCTAACAATAGAGATTATTTATTTCTTTATTTCAATTATATCCATTTACTGCTTGAATGTTCCCCACTTAAACCCTGCTAAGTTTAGCTGTTTGCTTTGTATAGTTCTTAGCAGCTTAATTGAGATATAATTCACATATTATACAAATAATGCATTTAAATTGTACAGTTCAGTGTGTTTTAGTATACTCACAGAGTTGTTTTATCATCATCACAATTTAATTGTAGAACATTTTCATTATTTTAAAACGACTCACAATTTCATTATTTTTAACAGTCACTCACAATCCCTACTTCTCTCCTCAATCTCCAGCCACAGTCACCTCTAAAGCCATTTATATATTCTTTGTCTCTAGAGATTTTTACCCCTATTCTAGATATTTCATTTAAATAGCATTATATCACATAAGATTATTTATAATTGATATATTCCTATTAGCAAAACTTTTTTTAAGATTCATCAATATTGCAGCATATATCAGTATTCAATTTCCTTTTATTGCCAAGTGATATTCTGTTATGGACAAATTACATTTTATTTTTTCATTCAGCAGTTAATGGGCATTTGCATTTTAACTTTTTGGTTTTAAGTGTAATAAATAATGTTATGACCATTCATGCACAAATACTGTGTGAAGGTGTTTTCCATTTTTCTTGTGCATATACCTAGAAGTGGCATTGTTGAGTCATATAATAACTCTATGCTTAATATTTTCAAGAATGTTCACACTATTTTCCAATACATTTGCACCACTTTGCATTACCACTAGCAATGTATGAGAGTCTCAGTTTCTCCATTTCCTCACTAACGCTTGTGATTACTTGTTTATTAGAGTCATCCTAGTGGGTTTCAGAAGCGACATGTCATTGTAGTTTTAATTGTACTACTCTAGTGGTTACTGATGTTGAGTATCTTTTCATGTATTTCCTGGGTTAGCCTCCTTTTTTTTTTTTTTTTAAGAAATACCTATTTAGATACTTTGTGCATTTTTTAAAAAATGGATTATTTGTCTTTTTGGGTAGTCAGAGTCTTATATTTTCTAAAAACAAAGCCCTTATCAGATATATTGTTTGCAAATATTTCCCCAGTTCTGTGGATTTGATGCAAAGGTCTTTTAATTTTGAGGAAATCCAAACTATTTTTGTTGTTGTTGTTGTTGTTGCTTGTGTATTTGTTGTCCGATCTAAGAAGGCTTTTCTTAACCCATAGTAACTCCAGGTTTTATTCCAAGACTCCTGTAGGCTTAGCTCACATTTAGGTTTTGAATTAGCTATAGGTTATAGAATAATAACCAATAAGAATATAGAATAATGAATATAAATATTGACATAGAGAATAATAAATAAGAATATAGAATTGTTTCGCATGTAAACATCTATTCATTTCTACATTATTATTTGAAAAGACTATTTTTTCCCCACTGAATTTTCTTGGCATGGCTTTCAAAAATCAACTAACAATAAAGGTAGAAGCTTATCTTTAGAACTCAATCCAATTTCATTTATCTATATGCCTATCTTTATGGTAGACCAATCTGTCTGTATCATAGATGGTTTGTATTAAGTTTAGAAATCAGAAAATACTCCAACTTTTTTCTATTTCAAGATTGCTTTGACTATTCTGGGTCTCTTGAATTTTCATATGTATTTCAGGATGAATTTACCAATTTCCTTTAAAAAGAAAGCAGTTGGAATTTTGATATGGCTCACATTAAATTTAGATTAATTTAGAAGTATTGGCATCCTAACTACATCAAGGCTTCTATAAATAAAGTTTTATTTCTGTTTATTAAGTCTCATTTAGTGTCTTTCAAAATGGTTTACAGTTTTCAGAGCACAAGTACTGCACTACTTTCATTAAATTAATTCCTTATTATTTTATTTTTATTTGATGATTATTCATTACTGGTGTATAGAAATACAGTTGATATTTGAATATTGATATTAAATCCTGCAAGTTTGCTGGAGTTGTTTATTAGCTCTTACATCATTGTTTAGTAAATTCCTTCTGATTTTTGCGTGCAAGATAATAACCATTTCAAATAAGAAATTTTAAAATTCCTTCCTTACAATCATATATATATATATCCACATAGATATATATGAATTGCCATTTGCCCTGACAAAAATTAAGTATAATGTTGAATAGAATGGAAGAGCAGAATTATATGTCTTGTTCTTAAGATTAGAGGGAAAGGTTTTATTCTTTTACCATTAACTATAGTGTCATCATGTATTTTTCCATAGATTCTCTTAATCAGATTGTAGAATTTCCCTTTGATTTCTAGTTTTTGAGTGATTTTATTAAGAGAGGGTGGGTTGGGGGGAGCAAGATGGCTGAATAGAAACAGCCCTGGAGTGCAGTTTCCAGTGAGATCTGCACAGAGGGTGAGTTATCTCTGCATTCTAGAACTTCACAAAGCATACACAAGTTTCAATAGCCAAATCAACCAAGCAAAAGAAAGGATATCAGAGATCAACTCAGTGAAATAAAATGAGAAGGCAAGATTAGAGAAAAAAGAGTGAAAAGAAAAGAACAAAACCTCCAAGAAATTTGGGATTATGTGAAAAGACCAAATCTACCTTTGATAGTTGTACCTGAATGTGATGGGGAGAAAGAATCCAAGCTAGAAAACACTCAAAATTTGCTTCATAAGCGAAGGAGAAATAAAATCGTTTACAGGCAAGCAAATGCTGAGAGAATTTGTAATGACGAGGCCTGTCTTACAAGAGCTCCTGAAAGAACCACTAAACATGGAAAGGAACAACCAGTACCAGCCACTCCAAAAAGGTACCGAATGGTAAAGACCATCAACACAATGAAGAAACCGCATCAACTAACAGGCAAAACAACCAGCTAGCATCAAAACGGCAGGATTAAATTCACATGTAACAATATTAACCCGAAATGTCAATGGGCTAAAAGCCCCAATCAAAAGACACAGACTGGCAAATTGGATTAAAAAGTCGAGACTTATCAGTGTGCTGTATTCAGGAAACCCATCTCATGTACAAGGATATACATAGGCTCAAACTAAAGGGATGAAAGAAGATTTATCAAGCAAATGGAGAGAAAACAAAACAAAACAAAACCAGGAGTTGCAATCCTAGTCTCTGATAAAGTGGACTTTAAACCAACAAAAATCAAAAGAGACAAAGAAGGGCATTACATAATGGTAAAAGGATCAATGCAACTTAAAGAGCTAAGGATCCTAAATATATACACACTCAATACAGGAGCACCCAGATACATAAAGCAAGTTCTTAATCACCTACAAAGAGATGAGACTCCCACACAATAATAGTGAGAGACTTTTTAAGACTCTACTGTCAATATTAGACAGATTTACGAGACAGAAAATTAGCAAGGATGTCCAGGACTTGAACTCAGATCTGGACCAAGTGGACCTAACAGACATCTACAGAACTCTCCACCCCAAATCCACAGAATAAACATTCTTCTCAGCACCACATCACACCTACTCTAAAATTGTCAACATAATTGGAACTAAATTACTCTTCAGCAAATGCAAAAAAAAAAAAAATCATAACAAACAGTCTCTCCGACCACAGTGCAATCAAATTAGAACTCAGGATTAAGAAACTAACTCAGAACTGCACAACTTCATGGAAACTGAACAACTGGCTCCTGAATGTCAACTGGATAAACAATGAAATGAAGGCAGAATCAATGATGTTCTTTGAAACCAACAAGAACGAAGGCACAATGTACCAGAATCTCTGGGACACATTTAAATCAGCATCTAGAGGGAAATTTATAGCAATAAATGCCCACATCAGGAGCAAGGAAAGATCTAAAATCAATACACTCTTATCAAAATTGAAAGAGCTAGAGGAGCAAGATCACAAAAACTCAAAAGGTAGCAGAATACAAGAAATAACTAAGATCAGGGCAGAACTGAAGGAAACAGAGACATAAAAAACCCTTCAAAAAATCAATAAATCCGGAGCTGGTTTTTTGAAAAGACCAACAAAATAGAGAGATCACTAGCCAGATTAATAAAAAAGAAAAGAGAGAAGAATCAAATAGATGCAATAAAAAACGATAAAGGAGATATCACCACAGATTCCACAGAAATACAAACTACCATCAGAGATTACCACAAATGACTCTATGCATATAAACAAGTAAACATGGAAGAAATGGATAAATTCCTGGGCACTTGCACCCTATCAAGCCTAAACCAGGAAGAAATCAAAACCCTGAATAGACAATAATAAGGGCTGAAGTTGAGGCAGCAATTTATAGCATACCAACGAAAAAATGTCCAGGACCAGACAGGTTCACAGCCGAATTCTACCAGACATACAAAGAGGAGCTTGGCCCACTCCTTGTGAAATTATTCCAAACAATACAAAAAGAGGGAATCCTTCGCAAATCATTTTATGAGACCAACATCATCCTGATACCAAAATCTTACTCAACACAAAAAGAAAACTTCAGGCCAATATCCATGATGAACATTGCAAAAATCTTCAAAAAATACTGGCAAACTTATTGCAATACATCAAAAAGCTTATCCACATGATCAAGTAGGCTTCAACCTGGGGATGCAAGGCTGGTTCAACACATGAAATCTATAAACATAATCCACCACATAAACAGAACCAAAGACAGAAACCACATGATTATCTCAATTGATGCCGAGAAGGCCTTCAACAAAATTCAACAGCCCTTTATGCTAAAAACCCTCAATAAACTAGGTATTGATGGAACATATCTCAACAAGCTATTTACAACAAACCCACAGCCAATATCATATTGAATGGGCAAAACTAGAAGCATTCCCTTTGAAATCTGGCACTCGACAAGGATGTCCTCTCTCACCATTCCTATTTAATATAGAATAGGAAGTTCTAGCCAGAGCAATCAAGCAAGAAAAAGGAATAAAGGGTATTCAATTAGGAAAGGAGGAAGTCAAATTGTCTCTGTTTGCAGATGACATGATTTTATATTTAGATGACCCAATAATCTCTGCACAAAATCTCCTGAAACTGATAAACATCTTCAGCAAAGTCTCAGGATACAAAATCAATGTGCAGAAATCACAAGCATTCCTATACACCAATAACAGACTAAAAGAGAGCCAGATCAAGAAAACTCCCATTCACGATTGCTACGAAGAGAATCAAATACCTAGGAATACAACTAAAAAAGGATATAAAGGACCTCTTCAAGGAGAACTACAAACCACTGCTCAAGGAAATAAGAGAGGACACGAACAGATGGAAAAACATTCCATGCTTATGGTTAGGAAGAATCTATATTGTGAAAATTGCCATACTGCCCAAAGTAATTTATAGATTCAAGGCTATCCCCATCAAGCTACCTATGACCATCTTCACAGAACTAGAAAAAAACACCTTAAACTTCATGTGGAACCAAAAGAGAGCCCACATAGCCAAGGCAATCCTAAGCAAAAAGAAAAAAGCTGGAACCATCACACTACCTGACTTCAAACTATGCTATAAGGCTGCGGTAATCAAAACAGCATGGTATTGGTACAACAACAGAGTTATAGACCAATGGAACAGAACAGAGGCCTCAGAGGCAATGCCACACATCTACAACCATCTGATCTTTGACGAACCTGCCCAAAACAAGCAATGGGGAAAGGATTCCCTGTTTAATAAATGGTGTTGGGAAAACTGGCTAGCTGTGTGCAGAAAGCAGAAACTGGACCCCTTTCTGACACCTTACACTAAAATTAACTCCAAATGGATTAAAGACTTAAACATAAGACCTAGCAGCATAAATATCCTAGAAAAAAACCTAGACAAAACCATTCAGGCCATAGACATAGGCAAGAACTTCATGAGTAAAACACCAAAAGCACCGGCAACAAAAGCCAAAATAGACAAATGGTATCTAATTAAATTCCAGAGCTTCTGTACAGCAAAAGAAACAGTCAGTAGCGTTAATCAGAAACCAACAGAATGGAAAAAAATTTTGCAATCTACCTATCTGACAAAGGGCTAGCTAATATCCAGAACCTACAAAGAGCTAAAACAGATTTACAAGAAAAAAAAACCCATTCAAAAATGGGGAAAGGATATAAACAGACACTTCTCAAAAGAAGAAATATACGAAGCCAACAAACATATGAAAAAATGCTCATCATCACTGGTCATTAGAGAAATGCAAATCAAAACCACATTGAGATACCATCTCATGCCAGTTAGAATGGCGATCATTAAAAAATCTGGCGACAACAGATGCTGGAGAGGATGTGGAGTAATAGGAACACTTTTACACCGTTGGTCGGAGTGTAAATTAGTTCAATCATTGTGGAAGATAGTGTGGCGATTCCTCAAGGACCTAGAAATAGAAATTCCATTTGATCCAGCAATCCCATGACTGGGTATATATCCAAAAGATTATAAATTTTTGTATTATAAAGACACATGCACATGTATGTTCATTGTGGCACTGTTTACAATAACAAAGACCTGGAACCAACCCAAATGCCCATCAGTAAGAGACTAGACAGGGAAAATGTGGCACATATACAACATAGAATACTATGCAGGCATAATAACAATGAGTTCGTGTCCTTTGTAGGCACATGAATGAATCTGGAAACCATCATTCTCAGTAAACTGACACAAGAACAGAAAAATCAAACACAGCATCTTCTCACTCATAGGTGGGTGTTGAAAAATGAAAACACATGGACACAGGGAGGGGATTATCACACACTGGGGTCTGTTTTAGAGGCTGGGGGAGGGACAGTGGGGGTTGGGAAGGTTGGGGAGGAATAACACGGGGAGAAATGCCAGATGTGGGTGACTGGGGGATGGAGTCTGCAAACCACCTTGCCATGTAAGTACCCATGAAACACCCCTGCATGATCTGCACATGTACCCCAGAACCTAAAGTACAGTTAAAAAAAAAAAGAGAGAGGGTGTTGAATTTTTTAAAATAATTTTTGTTCCTATTGAGATAATTATGTGATTTTTATATTTCATTCCATTAATATGATTAATTATATTGATTCTTGTAGGTTAAACCTACCTTGCATTCCTGGGATAAATCCCTCTTGGCCATGAATTCTAACACTTTATAGATGTAACTGGATTTGTTTGCTATATTTAATTGAGAATTTTTTAATCTATATTGGTCTGAAGCTTTCTTTATTTTGTGATGTCTTTGTCTGGCTTTGGTCACAGGAAAATACTGGCCTCAAGCAATTATACTATCTTTTATGGTTACCTGTTTTACAATTAGGTTTTTTTTTAAAATGCTCTTTTTTTTTGAGTCTGTGTGGATTCAAATTAACTGGATGTTACTTGCTCTCTGCCTATAATACTTCTTTTGTATTTCTTGTATGGTGTTTCTGCTAGAAGAAATTACCTCACTAAAAATCTCAAAATGATTTGTTTTTATCTAAGTTTTTGAAAACATTTGCTAATTAAAAGATTCTTGATTGACAGGTCCTTTTTCAACACTTTTAATCATTGCATTATACCACTGCCATCTGAACTTCATTGTTTCTGATGAGAAAGCAGCTGTTATTCTTATTCCATTCTCCTTGCATGAGACAAGTCAAATTTTATTTGCTACTTGTAAGATTTTCTCCTCATTCTATATTTTAAACTTTTTAAACATAATATTTTTCAGTGAGGATTTTTTTTTCTTTTTCTTTCTTTTTTTTTTTTGAGACAGAATCTGTCTCTGTTACCCAGGCTGGAGTGCAATGGCAGGATCTCAGCTTCCTGTAACCTCTGTCCCCTGGGTTCAAGTGATTTTCCTGCCTCAGCCTCCAGAGTAGCTGAGATTACAGGCACCCACCACCATGACACCCAGGTAATTTTGTATTTTCAGTAGAGTAGGGGTTTTGCCACATTGGCCAGGCTGGTCTTGAGCTCCTGACCTCAGGTGATCTGCCCACCTCAGCCTCCCAAAAGTTCGGGGATTACAGGTGTGGGCCACCATGCCTAGCCAGATCTCTTTGTTTTTTATCTTACTAGTGTTCTTTGAGCATCTTGGATGTGTACAATAATGTATTTCATCAGATTTAGTAAGTTTTCAGACATTATGTCTTATAATACTTTTTTCTTCTCCACTTCTCACCTCCCCTCCACATACTATCATTACTCGTATATTGGTTCATTTAATGGTATCCTATGTTTCTCTGAGGTTCTGTTTATTTTTCTTTCTTTCTTTGTATCTCTATTCTTCACATTGCATCATTTTTATTAATCTATCTTCAAGTTCACTAATTTTTTTTTTCTTCTGCCATCTCAAAACTGCTATTGAGCCTCTCTAGTAAGATCTTCATTTCTGTTACAGTGCTTTTCAACTGTAGAATTTTCATTTAATTCATTAAAAATACTTTCTTTCTCTTTGTTGATATTTACTATTTGATGAGACATTGTTATCATATCTTCCTTTAAATCACTTAACATGGTTGTCTTTATTTATTTCAAAATAGTTATTACAGCTGGTTTGAAGTCTTTATCTGCTAAGAGTATCAACTGAATCCTCAAAGACAATTTCTATTGCCTGCTTTTTTTCTTGTGTATGGGTCACATTTTTCTGCTTATTTTCATTTCTCATAATTTTTTTTGTTGTAAACTATACATTTTAGATATTAATTATAATAACTCTAGATCCTGACACCTCTCCACTTCCCATCTTATTGTTTGGCTGTTTACTTGTTTAGTGACATCTCTGGACCAATTGAGTGAAGTCTATTTGCTGCACACTGTGCAGCTTCCGATGTTGCTCTTCAAAGGGTACAGCCTTCAGTGTGGGCAGAGTCTTCACCTAACCTACACATAGATGACTGTGATTTTAGCTGTGGTTTTAGCTCTTTGTCTCTTCTGCTGCTCTTTCTGGTAAACGTGCCATCTGTCACGAATGGCATCAAGTCTAGTTATCTTTCACTGATTCCTAGCTGGTTGTTGTATTGTTTTTAACAAATTTTCCATGGTCACATTCAAAGAAAATATGGCCCCTTTTGCAAGAGTAGACTAAAAAGTTTTCATCAGGCCAGTCTTTGAGGCTTGCTTTGAGCCCTCAAGATAAGGGGCTCTTTTTAAACAAATTTTTCCTTGACTCTTTTGTTAAACTTCTATGTGATCTACTTGTTGCTGCCTCTTAATAGCTCTGCACCAAGATCTCTATGATTTCCAACCTGCTTTTGGGCATGAATGCACCTCTTATGCCTCAAATAAAGTCAATGTCTTTTGTGAGAGTGATGGCACTTTCTGTTCTTATAGCATGCATCTCACCCTGGACAGAGACTCTTCTACTGCTTCTGAGAAGGAGGCAGGAACAGTGGCCCAGTTCTCTTAGAATGACAGTTCTGTGCTGGGTTTGGACATTGGAATGATGGTGGTGTATGGTAGCTTAGTCTTCTAATTTTCCTACTGGCATGGAACCTCCGCCATATGAGTAAGCTGAGGTGTGAGCCAACTGGGGCTTAGTTTTCTTGGCCTGCTGCACCTGGCTTTAGAGTCTACATTTTGAAGGTGAGGGCTGCGTGAAAAAAGAAACTCCCAGAACTTTCTGTCATGTTGCATGGAATAAAGAACAGACCTGGGAAGAAGGAAAGAGCATTGCTGATAGCTTTTCCTTCTCAGGAAGAAGTCATAAGTTAGGTGCTTCTTGGCTGCACCTGCCTACAGTAGAACTTTGGTCACACTGAGCTGGGGTAGGAGAGTGAGTAGGCTATAGACGAAACGGCACAGATTACAATTGCACAGACACTCTTGAATAAATGTTTCTCCCTTTGCTCTGTGTCCTTAGGACAATACCCAGAGGCTTAAAGAGGTGTTTTTTTTTAATTTTTTGGTTTGTTTGTTTGTTTTTGTAATTTTCATGAGCTATAGTTGTTTTCTGCAAAGTTATGGTTGTTTTTTATTTTAGAAGAGGGTCCAAGGCAATCCTCATACTACCATTCTACAAGTATTTCTCGCCCTTTGTGCATTTTTGCAGTCTGGCAAATGTGTCTTATGGTACTTAATGTATTTTCCAGTTCCTCCACTTGCACATGCATTTTCAGAGGACAGATTCTATGTATCTGAGTTTGGTACATACTTCTCAGTGGTTGTTTATTAAATAATATGCCGTACTCCCCACATATAATAGTCTGGCTAAACTTCCCATTCAAAATATTATATTTTCCCCCAATGACCATCTTTATTGCCTTGTGAGCTATTTCTACTTCTCACATTTCTTTATTATCTACCTTGACATATCTTATAATTCATACAGCTCCAAGAACCAAAGCAATTGTCCTTGAATGTACCCTAATCTCCTCAGTTAATTTTGTTATATTATTTGCATTCTTTACAAGTTATTTAATTATTTTAGAAGTATGGGACAAAAATTCCCAAATTACAGATCTAAATTATGGCATTGTGTAAGGACAAGGCTAGATTTACCGTATGTTTTCAGCAATAATCCCAATGATAAATATAACTATATTTTATTGAGCACTTTCTATGAGTCAAACCTCCTAATTGCTTCACAGATATTCTTTTTTCTCAACATTCAGCAGCTTATGCTACTCTAATCCTTTCGTTCCCAGTGACAAACAGTGTAGTAATAATGCCTCTGGTTTTAGTTCCTCTTGGATGACTTTATTAGCAGAGAGAGAGACCTGATGCTTTAGCTGAAATTTGGCAGAAGAACACCAACTGTTCCAAAGTAACCCTCATGTTCTAGAAATAATGCTTTCAGTTGACCTTTTGACCAATAATCTAGTGCATATGCCAAAACTTTCAGTGAGAGGATATTGGCACATATGAAGTTTCCAACAAAGACAACTCATTCATTCACAGCACACATTCGTGCCACAGAACCAATGTTACTGGTGATAGTAACTAAGGTAGCTCTTGTTGCGTTTTCTTTACTAACATTCTTGCTTCTTCTTATAAATCATATTCCCAAAACTAGACACTACAGCCCAACCTGGCAAACCAAATATTTCATGATCTCCTTCAAAAGTATCACAGACCAGCTTGTCAGCTTGTGTGCTGTGACCTTTGGATGCCATTTCAGAGCCTTTTCAAAACTTTCACAGACAGTCAATAAAGTTCATACACCCACAATGGTACCCTCTCCAAGGCTTGTCCCAGTCACTCATTTATAGTTGTCTTTGGAATGGACTGCTAAAATACTGACTCCTGGGCCAGTATTCCCTACAAACAGTGGATAGGGATCGTCCAGGTTAAAAGGCATCGTTTGGCATCGCTCAGGTTCTGAGGCATTAGCAAAATAACAGCAGTCCACTTGTCCAGTGAACCTGACAGAGTCCATACAGCAAGCCCTTTACAAGGCAGGCGAGTTCATCCAATTTGTGCAGGTAGAGGTTTCCAACTGTGCCAAAATCTTTTTCAGACTTGAAAGCACCACCTCCTGTAGCATACAGCATCCTCTTCAATGTTGAGAAGTTTTTAATTCTTCCCATATGGGTAAAAGTAGGCAGGTCCTGGATTGAGAACCTAATGCAGTTCAAGTTTCCTCTTCCCCAAAAAGTGTTAGATCTTTCAGTTCGAGGTGTATATCCCGAGTGCCGGTGATCCATATGCTACATTAGAAGTCAAATATTCCCGAATACTTTTTAAACTCTCAACTCCTTCTTGTTCTTCCTCTGCTGTGATATCAATAGGTTCAAAGTACGAGAGCTTTACTACAGTTCCCTTAATGTTCATGCCAAACTATGGGAAAGAGGGTTTCTTGGCATCTCTGATCTTCATGTCGTCGGCCGAGGGGTGAGGGGCAGCCTGGGGTCCAGAGCACGGAGGGCAGAGGCGGCGACTCCGGAGGTGGCTGGGCCAGCGCTGAGGCCCGCAGGTTCCTTCCTCCAGCCCAGGGGGAGGGCCCGGGCTGCTGGCACCTGAGGCTTCGCCTGGTCCCAGGGCGGCCTCCCATCCCCATGAGGGGCGACCAGGACCGAGAGAGCAGGGGAAGGCCACCGGCCTAGCCACTCAGGAGCCCCCCAATTTAATTCATAATAGTGTCTGTGAGTCAAATATTGAAAGCATAGTTTTATAAATGAGGACAATAAGAGAAGTAACTTGCCCAATACGACACAGGTGAATTATATATTCCTGAACAGGAACTAGAAAATACTTTCTCTTATCTCAAATCCTGTGAGATTATGCTCCACATTTAGCTGACACTATGTCAGCAACATATTAGGATATTTTTAGGGACCAGAGAATAACAACTCTAGATGCACTATTAATACAGACAACTCAAGCAAATATTCCAATCAGGTGATTTAACGTACGTATATCATCTTTCACATCCTCAAAATAATACATTCCTAGGGATATTCTCAGAAAAAACAAATTCGGGGACAATAGGTCTTTACTTTCATGATATTCTGCATTAAATATGTGTAAAAGTAAAATAATGTTACTGTTTTTTAGTCTTCGCCCCCAAATCGACCATGTTTATGTGTTCAATTTAATAGGTTCTTTTCCGTTACGTACACTGGGATATGCTACATGGCTTACAGTAAGGAATCAGTCTGATATGAAATGCCAAACCCAACATCATATTTCTTGGCTCTAATGTCATTAGACAGTCATATTTTATAGCTGTGACAGCAAGGCTGTGACAGATGACACTTTGAGAGTGTTGGGGGAGAAAGCTCATATAGCACTTAATCAAATGGCTGCAATGTCTAAAAGGATTAAAGTCAAGCAGACTGTGACTCATAAACTTATGTTTCCTATTATTATCTTAAAACCAACAATGAAATACTGTCTTAAATGTGTATGTATGTGTGTGTGTCTGATTCTTTTTGAAAAAAATTTCCATAGCACAAAGGTAATAATACTTTTCCCAGAGATCTTTGCATATTGATTTTTTTTGAAAGTGTGCATGTATGTATGTACTTTCTATGCTTCATGAATACTTGAGATAGTGTCTGCGGTAAACTGCATATCAACACTATTTTCCAGCTAATGAGTATTAGACTATTGGATAACTACAAACATCTCACACAGAGATACGCACTGTCTTTCTCTTTTTGTATCTAAAGAAAGCAAGAATGAATGAATAAAAGGGAAGGAAGGAAGAAAGGAAGGAAGAAAAGAAGGGAGGCAGGGAAAGGAAAAGAAAAGGAAGAAAGAATTACTTTTAAAGTTCAGAGATTTTTGTTAAGACATTTTTCAGTGTTGTCATTCCGCAAAGTAGATATGAACAATTCCAATTCTAATTTATTGCTTAAGGTTAGAATGGAACTTAACCTTTGTTGCCTTGCACAAAAGAAAAAAAAAAAACAGAAGAATTTCCACTTACCACAACTTACAAAAGCAAATATGAAAATTGGAATGTCTTCTAGCAAAAAAGTTTAAAGTGTGTTGTCCTCCAAAATAAAATTTCTGTGTTCTTGAATGGCTACCTTAGGGCTGTTTTCTCTCAAATGTTTTCTAAGAAAATTTATTGTCAGATTTTCCTTTTGATAGGAATTCTGGATTTTCCAACAGAAAATTACAGCAAATGTTTCGTATGATATCTCCAAAGTCTCCCCTTCATTAGTGGATTTTTCTTTATAATCATCATAGTCTGTTAGAATGAAGATCTACCTTGGATGTACAATAATGACACTTTTGACAAATTTAACCACGAAGCACTTTTACCTATTAGAAACAAGCTACTGAAATAAAAAATACCATTTATTAACAGTGAAAACAAATGTGACAAACCTTGTGTAATGATTTATAAAATAATTGAGACACATTGAGTCCACAAGGCATATTATGATTTCTCATACTTACAATAGGATGAAATAAGTTCCAGGTTAGTGCATTCATGAAGGTTGTCTAATTTTCAGAAACTGTTTTCTGACATTGAGCAAAAAAATGCCTGTAATCTGTATAAACATAACTAAAATTAAAATTTATCCTGTTTGCTTCTGCTACTGTATAAATTCAACTATTTTGTACAGCTAAAATCCCCCTCTATACTACCTCTGGGGCATAATATAACAAGAAGCCAAGAACCCACTGAGTTGGTTTAAAACTATGATTAAAACTCAAATGCATTTAGGTCTCAAGTGAATGTAAATGAGTGTAAATCTAGAGCCTCTATGCATCTCTGTATTATTTCTGGTTTTCCAAAAGAGAATAACACCTGGATTGTGTTATGAAAATTTCCAATTTTTAGTATTGGCTCAAAAAGTTTTAATTAAAAATTTAAAACTCTGTAATCAGAAATCACAAACTTTGATTACTGAAGCATATACACACATGTACATACACATACACGCACACACACACACATACACACATACACCCCTCACCTAGGTCCAACTGAGGTCTTCTGACAAATCTATGATGCTTTAGAAACTGATTTAACATGGAAGCATTTCAGTCCATATACCTGAAAATTTAATTTTCAGGAGAGAACATAGGAATTTTGACATCTGTATTTCATAGCCCATTGATTATACTTTGATTTTTTTGTGCTTGGTACATTCTTATTCATTTCAAATGATGACAGTTGTACTGCTTGGTTGAAGAGATCGTGGACACATTTATTTTTGCTTAAGTGAGGGAATCACAGTGAATATGGTTGTAGTTTTTAAAAATAATATGCAATATCAAAATGTTTATATTTTGTGTAATGAAACATGACCTTTTCCCAAACACATGCATATTTTTGAAATGCACATGAAACCTTGGCTTTAAGGATCACAGAAATGATGATCGTGGCCATGACTTTA